>WYDI02030668.1:0-45890 GCA_009867235.2 Psittacus erithacus
GGATGCTGGGGAGGGATTCTTCATTAGGGACTGTAGTGACAGGACAAGGGGTAATGGGTTCAAACTTAAACAGGGGACGTTTAGATTGGATATAAGGGGGAAGTTCTTTACTGTGAGGGTGGTGAGGCACTGGAATGGGTTGCCCAGGGAAGTTTTGAATGCTCCATTCCTGACAGTGTCCAAGGCCAGGCTGGACAGAGCCTTGGGTGGCATGGTTTAGTGTGAGGTGTCCCTGTCCATGGCAGGGTGGTTGGAATCAGATGCTCTTCAGGTCCTTTCCAACCCAAACTATTCTATGGTTCAATAACCAAGCATGGTCAGGGCCTGTTTTCTGGCCTGGAGAATACAGATACACTATGCCCTGGCCACATCTGTTCCATTCAACTCTTTAGACTCCAAAACAGGGTAGTCATTTCCATGGAAAAGGGGAGGCTGCTTTTACAAGAAACCAGGAGAAAACTTACTCCCACCGAAGTCAGTGCTAAGGCTCCTGGGGTCCTCAGTGGACCCTCTTATTGCACTGTGAAATTATTCCTGGCTCTCAGGAGGGGGACTTCAATTAAAATGTGAGTTTATGATGGGACTTGTATCATTCCTTGGCTCCAGAAGGTTGATCTAAAGCAAGCATATCTGTTTTAATTGCTACTTGCTCCTCTTTTCAGATGAGGGACATGCAGGGAGCAAGTAGAGGAGAAAAGTTTGTCCTCCTTTTCACCCTCATCTGTGCCTGGACTTGTGTTTGCTCAGCTTTTATTTCATATAGTGGTTCTGAAGGTCATCAATAGGATCAGCTACTGGAAACAAGGGTAAAAGGGCAAAGATGGAGCACCATGTCCAGCTGGGAGATATCTTCCTAAGCTGCTAACCTCTTGATTGCCAGTGGGGAGATGGGTTGTTCCTCTCCCATCTCACCTGCTGCTTGTTTCTAAAGGGAGCCAAGTCCAACTAGTTTAGATCTAGACCACGTATTTTCTTGGTTAGATGATTCTCACTGTATTTTGCTCTATTTTCCTCCCAAGGCTCAGCAAAATCCTTTGTCTCTCCACAGCTACCCTATTCGGGCAGAAGATGGACTGGGAACCCTGCAGTGCCGGGTGGAAGGGAACCACATAGGTTGGTGGCAAGGGGACAAAATCATGGGTTTGTGCTATTCCTGCAATTCCAGAGGGTAGAAGAAGGGTGTCAGTCATGAGTTTCTTCTGTTTCCAGTGTTAAGAGTGTGGCTCAGGGCTGAGCCCATGATAACTGCTTCACATCAAGGCTTACAAGTCTTCAGCATAGTCACTGGAATGTTTTGCATCCTCTTCACAGCCTTGGAGAAAATGAAGTGCAGTGCTCAAGTGAAACCATGTCATGATGTGAACAATAGCAGCAGCAGTGTGATTTGTTGTCTTTGCTGCTTATTACTTTTACTTTAATCCTTTTTGTATGTGATAGACCTTACCTTTTCTGTTTTATTAGAGGAATAAATTTGGTGGTATTCATGGTCTCTCTGGTAACAGGTTGGATCCCTTACATTTTTATTTGCTTCTAAGCACTCTAAAGAAGATTCTGATTTCTTTTGGAGGCTTTGAGCAGCAAGCTTCCTGCTTGGGAAAGATTATCTGAGTTAAATATTTGAAATAGAAATTGATACCTAGCTCTCATGTAGGCACTGATGACACACATCAGTAGCCTGAGGTTCTGACGTTTTGAGGTATCTTTGGGTATCTAGGAGCTCTTCAGTGGGATGTCGGTGTTAATGGAGGTATTGAAAGAGAGCTGAACCTTCCTAGCATGGCAAATGAGGTCAGTTAGGATACAGAGGGTTTAAGATGACATGAAGCACTCAATGTTTAGGCAACCAAATCCTGTTCCTGACATTCAGCTTGTAGGTTCGGGTATGTGATCCTACAGTATAGTGCCTACCTGTGGTTTAAGGCTCTAAGATCCCTAAGATGTTATTTTGTTCAGTTTCTGCACACACATACTCTGCTGAAATTAATGTAATTAATACTGATGTAAGGAAGTGTGAGGAAGAGGATAATCAGGCCCAGAACACCTGGGCAAGGTTTGGTAGGATGCACTCTTCATGAAGCCCTACATACTTCTGCCATAAAGCATATTACCTTTCCTTCTTCCAGGGTCCCACAATGTGAGCTTCTCTGTGTTTAACAAAGGAAAGTGAGTAAAAGAACCTTTTTTTTCCTCTCTTTCTGAGGTTTTGCAGGGCACACAGCTGCATTTGGACTAGGATAAGTACATGATGTTTTCACTGAATCTTGTGTTTCATTGCTTAGAAATGAGGTTTTGCTATCTTAAGATGATCATCAGATTGGGAATGAAAAGGGAGAAAAAAGCCATCTCCCCCAAAGCATCTCGGCTTTGGCTTTTAATACTTAAGTTTCAGTGCCTGAAACATAAGTCATCTGCTAAGCCTAGCTGAATAAAATCCTTTCACCTCACTTTTAAATACTTATCCAGATAGGAGAGAACTTAGCCATAAAAGGATGTGATAAGAATGGGTTTTGACAGTGTCGGAACCATACTTTACAAGTGGGACAGTACCTCTAATAAAGAGTGTCATCTGTCTAACGGGGTCTCTTGAATTGATGCCTTAATGTGAGGGTGAAAGGTGTGCTAGACCTTGCAGGAATATTCTGCTGTCTCTTTGGAAAGTGAGTGTCTTGCTTTGCCAAAAGAAGGTCTACTTAAATGGCCAAGGATCCCTCAGGCATTTAATCTTTCTTGCAGGTCAGCAGTACACAAAGGTGCTTGGCTCATCAGTGCCAAACAGGAGCTCTTCTTGTATCAGACACATTCAGGTATTGCACTGATCCACAGAACTGACTGCATTGTCTTTTGACAATGGTCTGAGAAAATACTTCTCACTGTTCCTTTTCCCAAGGAAATAATCTTGTTGTGTTCTCACTTTGGGTGTGACACTCCTGTGGCATGGGCCTGACTACACAAAATGCTACAGATAAAAATATTCAAGACCAGATTTATGCGCTAAGGTTGGGCATGCTGCCATGGGCTGTATCCTGCATCCCCAGTGAGCTAGTGTGCCTTTCAGACAGGGACATGTTTGAACTCTCAGGTTAGGTCAGCCTAACCTGATACAGTCAGCTAGAGAACAACAGTACGGCAGGGTTTGGAATAATGTTACATTATTGTTCCTTATCATGTCAGATCAGTTATAGACTTGAGATTTTGCATCTAGAGAAACTTCTCCCTTTTAATCACACCGTGTTTGGTAAGGTTGAGATTTTAGAAATGTGGACCCTAAGGTGAGGTAGATCCTACATCAGCTATAAGGAGGAGATGCTGCTCAGCCACTCCGAGAACTGAGTTCTAGATAAATGGTTTAGGCAAGTTACTGAATTAATTAAAAAATATAATTATTGTACATTAACAATAGTAACCTTTACATGGCATTTCTATCTTTATTATAGACAGCAGACAATGAAATCCTGAGCACTCAGTCAAGATTATGGTCATGCAAGTAGTGTCCAAGATTCAGCAAGGCTTATGTCCAACAGCCAAAGCAGAAGTAGGGGATAAGGGACTGCAAGTACAGGGCAGCCTTTGCCCTTAGTCACAGGTTGCATAATGGGGAAAGACCACTTGGTTCCCAGAAAGGTCCCATCAAGACTGGCTGAAATTAACAAATGAATGCACTAGTCCCCTATGGTCTGTAGCTGACAGGTTTTGCTCAAAAGCTTTAAAAAAAAAAAAATAGCCAATGCATGTCTGTGTTTTCCATATTCTTTGTAGCATACAGCTTGTTTTGCCAATAAATGTAAAGTACTTTGTAAAGAGGTGTAGTTTTATGTCCCTATTTGCCAACTGAGGATCAGTAAATTGAAATAACCCTGCATGAAGCTGGCTGTTGGCAGAACACTATCAGAAACAAGAGCTGCCAGATATATCCAGTTGACTGTACTGAGCTGGCCAGTGGTCAGTGTTGTAAAAGTAAAGTTTAAATACCAGATAAAGGAATAACAAACAAAAAAAGATATAGACCAAGGTCCGTCATCTTTTTTATGAGTCTTTGCTTCAGAACTATATGAGTATGATTGGGTGGCTACAACAGAACATCAGAGTGCAAAGCGAGTAAATGCCATCAATGAGAAAAAAGGTTTCCAGTGTGGAAGGGCATGACTATAATGGATAAATTCTGAAAGACTGTCATGGTGAGGACGCTCTGATGTCAGATGTTCAGCTCCTTCCTTATGACTCTGAAGCCCAAGGGACAATTGGAAAGTGCTATAACATACAAACCTATAGGCTAAATTGGGAAGCAAGTCAGAGAAGGTCAAAAGGATTAAAACAGTTTTCCAGGCTTTTTTTTGCAGAGCTCCTCCGTAACACAGAATATACAGTTCTGCAAACTAAGCATGACACATGCAGCCACTGCTAAGTAACGGTCCAAGCATTGCAGTGTTTCTCCTGTCATGCAGCCAAGTTATCCATGTTGTTCATTCCTGGTGTAATCCCAGCTGCTGCCAAAAAACCCGTGAAGGAGCAGTGAGATGCCTGCTTCATTCACTGGAGCCTGCTTTGGCTGGAAACAGTGCAAGTGCACTGCTGGCTTTTACAGAAATAGGGCTGGGATTAACCTTTCAGTGTTTGTTTTCAGATTCTCCTTTTCCTTCCTCTGTAGAGATAGCCTCTGTGTTCCCAGCTGGTGGGAGTGTTGGAGGAGGGACTGATCTCACTGTCACGGGGGATTTCTTTGAGGAGCCAGTGCAGGTCACTGCTGCAGGTAAGGGGAAATATGTGCGAGATGGTTTTTTTTCAATACAGTGGTCATGGTCCTGATCAAAAAACTCAACTGATGTTCATGGATACCAGTGCAGGAGTTTTAGGACTCACCATCCAGAAGGCCCAGTTATTCTGACTGTGGGCATGGGCCAGTTTCTTGCATGATAGCACAAGCCCAGGCTTCTAGTGAAATATTGACTCCTTTTGGCAATGAGATGGGTTTATGCTGCAGCTCAGCTGTGTTCCAAGCCTCACAAAGCACATTTACCTCCTTTTCCTGCTGCCAGGTGTCCCCTGTAAAGTCAAGCATGTCTCTCCAAAGCAAATCAGATGCACCACTGAGCCTGTTGGCAAGGGCAAGAGACTTGATGGCCCCCAGCCAGGTACAGTATTCAAACAACAAAAGGGTCCCAACAAACAAACACACAGGGAAATAGAGGGCAGAAATAGTTTGGTGATAAGTGCAGCCAAGAAACAGTTTTCCAGAACTTTGTCTGCTTCAACATCAAACCAGTTTCTCCGAGGTTTGATGGGGAGGAGGGCCACAAAAGTGGTTCGAGGGATGGAGCACCTTTTCTCTGAGGAAAGACTGATGAGAGATTTGGGGTTGTTCAGCCTAGAGAAGAGCTCCAAGGAGACTTTAGAGCAGTGCTTAAAGGGGCTTTTAAGAATGTTAGGGATAGACTTTTTAGTAGTAGGGCCTAGGAAAAGGAATAATGGTTTTAAATTGAAAGAGGGTTGATGCAGACTAGATACAAGGAAGAAATTATTAGTGAGGGTGGTGAAACACTGGGCACATGTTGCTCAGAGAGATAGATATAGGTATACTATAGATATACTGTAGATATACTTTCCCTGGAAATACTCAAGGTCAGGGTGGACAGGGCTCTGAGCAACCTGATCCAGTTGAAGATGGCCCTGCTCTTTGCAGATTGGGTGGAGTAGATGACCTTTAAAGGTCCCTTCTAACCCAAATAGTCTATGATTCTGTGGCAAAGAAAGGCAAGGTGGAGAGCTCAGCCTGTCACTTGTAGATGGGCGATGATGGGAGGCAGATAGCCTGGTGTGCATGGCTGTGGAAAATGATGAGTAAAAGGTATGGGTGATATTTAGAGGAAGGACAGCTGAACTAGAGCTACTGTAGAAGCTTCTGGGGACACCACTTGAATAGAACATTGCAGTAGGAAATAATTGTGCATGAAATGAGGCATTTTGGCTCTGGGTCATCTGTGCCTTTTCCTGCAAAAGCAGATGTGAGCTTGGTTGGATGCTCTGCTCTCTGCAGATTTTGGTTCTTTTGGGTGGAGGATTTCAAGGTAGGGCAAGTTCCTTAAAGCAAGTTCTGTGCTTTGCCTTTGCCTGCAAAATAGACCCCCAGAGCCAGTTTATTATTGAAATTTGCTGTTCTGGGCTGTCTTCTTAAGCCACTGGTTCTAGAACGTGCTCTGGGATTTTTGTTGGCTGCTTCTGAGAATGCTTTTGTTTTAACTTTCTAGGAAACAGAGGGCTTCTCTTTGAAGTCTGGGATGACTCCTCTGATCTGACAGAAGCAGGTCCTGGGTATAGATGGCAGTTTGTACATAATGCCAGTTCCCCAGTAGGATTTCTGACTGGGGCAAAGAAGTCCTTCAGGTACGCTTGATCTTAAAAAGAGATGAAGCCATGGAAGTTACCTTTAGCAATGTTAAGGTGGTAACACCTGATGGCTCTCTATAGCAAAGCATTACTGCATAGCTCCTATAAATCAAAGCAAACTTTCTGCTCCAAGGTCCTTTCAAAACTCACAATATGCAGTGAAGTGCTTTATATTTCCTTTTTTTGCTTTCACTCAGTATTTCTGCTCTGCCTGGCCTAGATGTGCTCAAATACCACAAAAGAAATTGATGCAGAGTTAAAAGGAGCTCCATTAGAGACTGTTTTTACTGGAGCTCCAGATGGATGTAGAGGGCCAGATCCTCAGCTGTAGCACAGGTAGAGTTCATGGAAATAAGCTTTTTCCCAAGCTGCAAAAGTATGTGAACCATGTTGGTGCTCATTGCCTCTTCAGATATACCCTTGAGAAGCTGTGCAATATGCATGAATATTTTGATTTTTCTGTGTTTTCTGTGTTGTTTTCAGTTGAACTTGTGCATGATTTTGAGCCTTTTCCTGCCTGTTTAGGGTTAAGATTTTGCTTGAGAAGAATTGCACAAAAAAGTAACTAACAAGAAAACCATACTTATTTTCATGGAGCTGTTACAGGCTTTTTTTTTTTTCCTTTTTTAGAACTTCTGTAAAGCATAAACAGCATTTAGTGTGAAAACAGGTCATTTTGGGCTCTTTTCAGTTTTACAATCTCTGAATTTTTGTTATAAGTTGGTCTCACAGTCTTTCCTTCTTATTTGGTGTATGTGTGGAAGGGGGGTGTGAGGCTGGGTTTTCTTTGCAGTAACTCTTTTGTATATTATGATCTTTTATATATATTATAATATTTTGTATACTCTGCTTTTACTTAGCTCTAGGCTTCGTGGCTTTTTTGTGGCTCCTGAGACCAACAATTACACCTTCTGGATTCAGGCAGATGGTCAGGCATCTCTCTACATCAGTTTGTCTCAAGATCCAGAACATAAGGTATTACCCTTGGTAGAGAAAAAAAATGAGATGAGGCTAGGAAATAGTTTTAATTAGAATCATAAGTGGGTGTTTTCGCAGTGTGAATTTGCTAATTGTCCCTTTTTATAAATCTGTTGCAGAGTGAAATTGTATGGTTAAATTTGGTGTTTTACATTGGCCCTATCAGCCTCTCAGTTTACTAAAAACTCATTCTTGCATCCAGAGCCTTTGAATATCTTTTCTGGAAGACCTTTTCCTTAGTTGAGCACATCACCATTGCTAACTATCTGTACGAGGGAACCAGGAAGCTTGTTGTCTGACTTCCTTAGTTTTCATCCTTTTTTGCCTGTTGAAATTTTGCCCTCTGAAAGCATTGGTCCTTCGCTTTGCCAAGCTGAAGGGTTGCTATAAATGAAAGTGAACTATTTCTGTGGGATATTTTTAAGCCTAGTAACTGAACAGGGCTAGAAGAAATATAAAGGAGTTATCTATGAAAAAAAAAAAAGGAGTAGCATTGCTGGTATTATTAACGGTTCATACTACATCTCAGAAGGCTGTAGACATAGTTCTTTCTTTTGTATTCGGAAGATGTGATGTTCAACTGAAGTAGTCCATTAGAAGCTCCATAGGGAACTGTTATTAGGGCTAGGGTCAGCCATAACAATTATATTCTTTATGGTATTGAACTCTAAACCAAAGCTCTTTTAAGATGATGGGTTTTTCCCACAGAATAGGAAAAATGTGTCAACCACCAAGCCATTGCTATCAGCTATAAGCAGAAGACTGGGTTTTTTTGGGCTGTGGTGTCACTCATAGTGTCTTTTAGGGCTGGAGAAACATTTCTAACAGATTGATTTGGTTGTTCTGGACACAGGTGAAAATAGCTTCTCTTCCTGCTGGCAATTCAGAGTGGTCTGAGAACTGGGTGAAGAACTGGGATGAGCATTGGCAGCCAAAATCCAAGAAATTTGAGCTAACTTCTCAAAAAAGGTATTACCTGGAAGCACTACATCATGGAAAGGCACCCAGCAATGGGATGAGAGTTGGAGTCCAAATACATAACACATGGCTGAATCCCCACGTGGTGAACAACTACTACATCGAAAGACATGAAATTCGTGCTCGTGCCTTGCATCTTCCAGAAGTGCAGGTTAGTGCTGTGTGCTTGACCCTGAGAGCTGGACTAACCCTCATTCAGTTGATGTGGATGGCAGCAAATCCAAATTGTAAAGGCCTTGTTGGTGCTAGACTTGTTTTTAAACTGCTGAGATAGCTGATGATAATAACATTGAGCTGAAGGTGTCTGCGGTTTTTACAAACATTTGCGGGCATATGTAAACCCTATGGTTGATTATAATCTGCTCATGCATTAAAGTGTAAGCAGTGCTGAATTGCCTCAGGTTTTATCTCACTCATTAGCACCTCACCTTGTTAACTGTTGCTAATTAATGTAAGTTTGGGATAGTTTTTATTTCCCCTTGTTAGTGACAAAGCTTGTTGGTTTGTGTTATCTGGTCAACCTATATTGCAATCATGATTGAAACTTACAGCATAATGAAATGCTCAACAATGAGGGATGAAAGTTTTTTTTAAGTTAAACCCTAAAGCTTCAGGTCAAAGCTTTTGGGACCATTTGTGGCTGTCAGCGTGTCTGCGCAGGTCATATATTCCTTGTGCTCATGTTAATACAAAAGCAGGACTCCAAGGCCTGTGTCAGCAGAGACCATGGAGGATAAGAGCAGTTTAAGAGCAGAAGGGACTCTTTGTGTATAAAGGCTTAAAAAATCAAATTACTGGCAGTAAAAACTCCTCAGTAGAAGATACCAAGTTTGAAGTCTGTGAGTCTCATGCGGTTTGTATTTGTTTTCATTTATTTGTTTCCTCCTTTGCTTGCCAGATGCTGACTGTGTCTGGTACAGGGTATTTCAGTATCTCCTGGAATAACACATTGCGCAGAATGATCTCCACAAATGCTACGGCTCGCCAGGTAGGCATCATTAAACACAGACACCCAGTCATCTGCTGGGTGGTCATTGATGGAGCTCTGGTACTTGATCACTGTTAAGCGTTTGGCCCAGAACCTGAGAGAAAGGCCTTTTGCAAGACCTTGAAGATTGTCAAGTCAAATCATTACCCCAGGACTACCAAGTCCATCATTAAACCATGTCGCTGAAGGCCTCATCTACACGTTTTCTGAACACTTCCAAGGATGATGATTCCACCACTTTCCTGGGCAGCCTGTTCCAATACCTGATCACCCTCTCTGTGAAGAAATTTTTCCTAATATCCAATCTAAGCCTCTCCTGATGCAGCTTAAGGCTGTTACCTCTTGTCCTATCACTTGTTACGTGGGAGAAGAGACTGACCCCCATCTCATTACAATCTCCTTTCAGGTAGCTGTAGAGAGCAATAAGGTCCCTCCCTGAGCCTTCTCCAGACTAAACAACCCCAGTTCCCTCAGCCATTCCTCATCAAGCTTGTGCTCCAGACCATTCACCAGCTTGATCACCTTTCTCTGGACCTGCTCCAGCACCTCAATGTCTCTCTTGTCGTGAGAGGCCCAGAACCGAACGCAGTATTTGAAGTGAGGCAGCACCAATGCTGAGTACAGGAGGATGATCACTGCCCTGGCCCTGCCCCGTGATAGTCATTAGACATCTAGTCAACAGTTGGCAGAGCCTGGAAGGGCATGTAGGTGTAGATGCATGTAGGTGCTCATGTAAGACATCTGCACCAGGAGGCTGCTGGACACTTAAAGGGTGTCTCACAACCCTGAAGGGTATAAGTCATGGAAGTTTATACTCTGAGCTGAATTTTATTCTGTACCATTTGACTATATGCGTGTTGAGAGTTGCTTTGCCACCAGTCCATAGCTTATGAAAAGTGTAGTGATATGTATGATGTAGCTGTCTGCTGAAATGATCTAGACACCCTGGTACTATGACTGCTTTCCACTTTCTTAATTTATTTTAAAGGTGCAAACAGCAATCGAGGAACTTCTTTCGATAGGATGTGAAACTGAGCCAACTTCTGCTAAAATCCTTTTCCGTGCTGGCTTTGAGAAAGAAGGTACTGATCTGTGACAAATAATCATTATTTACTGTGAGAATTTATTTCCTTTTGTGAATTAAACATGCTTTAAACTTTTAATGGCAGTAAATTTACATTTTTAATAGGTTTAAATACATACATATGTTTCTCAGCTATTCCTTATTTGTATGTGTTCTGATGAGAGAGTTTATGGAACTAATATTAAAACCAACAGGATTAATAATGAGAGATTCTTTCTGTAATATGTTGTATGTCTTATATTGCAATGCACTTATCAAAGCAAGTGATATTTTTAGTTAATAGAAACATTAGGTAGAAACAAAAAAAGCAAATTCTGGAGCATGTGAAATTATTCATGTCTAAGTATGTCTCCTGGGGAAGCAAGTCTGGTGTAGCCCACAGCTATAGCTCAGGCTGTGGAAGTTGCTGATTCTAACAATGCTTTCAGTGTTTCTTGATGACTGAAAGTGAAACAGTGAAAAAATCTGTGGTATACTTGACTGGTCAGGCAAGGTGTAAAACATCAGTTGCTTTCGTAAAAAGACCAAACATAATTAAATTATCAAGAATAGTTTTCTAACATTGAAGGTGTTGCTCAGATCAGAAAGTTATACTAGTAGAAAAGAACTCTAGTAACATTGGCACAGGCTGCCCAGAGAGGTGTTAGATACCCTATCCGTAGAAACATTCAAGGCCAGGTTGGACTGGGCTCTGGGCAGCCTGATCTAGTTGAAGATGTCCCTGCCCATTGCAGACGGGTTGGATTAGATGGCCTTTAAAGGTCCATTGCAACCCAAATCATTCTATGATTTTATAACTGACAGCAATAGCAGTATACTTATCCTATCAAAAAATAAATGGTTGCCTAGATAGTTTGTATCACATTCTTGTATTTGGTATGGAGAGAACAGGTCCCAGTCAGTAATATTTACATTTTGTGACTGATTTCTGTAGTGGAGGATAGTAATTAATTAACCTTTACTGGGGAGGGAAGGAAGCTTTAAGCAGAAAAATGAAAGTAGCAACTGGACATCTTTATTATGATCCCAAATCTACAATTCTGCCAGCGAAAGAGAGAAAAACAAGCTGAAAGCAAATAATAGTTCAGCAGTACATTGGAAATAAAAATAAATGTGTAACAAATAGCACAAAGAATGAGAACTTGTATTTTCATTGATGATTATAAAATGTAGATAATGTTAAAATATGACAAAACAATGGTGAAATTGTGGTGAATGGATGCCAGAAAAATAAAAGAATGACCACACGCATTCAGACCTAGGGTTATCTATCCCAGTGTCCTGTCTTCAGCAGAAATCAAATAGATTCCTGGGCAAGAGTAAAAATTAGATGATTATGTATGATAATTCATCATTAATTCTTTCTGAGTATGAAGTATTTTCAGCTCAATTAATTTTCTGAGTGTAATATGGTTTTAACTTAATTACTTTCAATGGCTCTCCCTTCCTGTATTTACATAATCTCTCCTAGAACACAGCTAAGCTACTACATTCACAATTCCTTCTTTTTTTTTAAACTCTGCTATGAAGTTCATTTTGCAGACTTTATTTCTCTTATTGGAAGAAAAGGTGAACAGTCAGTATGTTGTGACAGAAGAAAGGCTTTTATGTGTTAGGAAGAAAAGAAATCCTAGCAATTTTTCAGCAGCACTTTTGATAGACCAATGCAACAAACATCCCAGAGGGGAAGGTGGATTTCCCGTTGCTTTACATGCTTTACGTGAATTTCCATCTCTGACCGAGTATTTTCTGGAAAGGATGTATGAACTTGGTCAAGCATATTCTATATGGCTGAAAACAGTATTATTTGCCCTGAGGTTTATGGTCAGAACAGTAATTTAATGCTCCCTTCTTCTGTCTTTCAGCACGTTTAAGCTGGGGAACAATTGCCCTGCAGATGTTCACCATGTATCTGGGCAGGGCAATACTTAAGAGTAGGACTGACAACTTCTGGGTGCTCAATTTCTGCATTTTCGTGAATCTCTTGACTGCAGTGGTTTCTTCTGTATCATTTTTAAACCTCTCATCTCCCTTTTTTTTTTACCTCTGTCAGATATGAAAGACATCATTACCACAGGACACATTGACAGTGTAACTGAGCCTTTCTGTGGAAAGTTCAGTGTTCACAGACCGAGCCAGCTGGTGAAAACTTTCCCATTAACTTTACCAAGATATGATCTTACTGAATACACACATGTAAGTGGCTGCTCTTGATAAGTAGGTTGCATTGGAGGTGAACTGCTTAGAGCCCAATCAGCAACATAAAATCATCAGGTCTGCTTAGACTTCCTCCAAATCTACAAAGGATCATGTCTTTGGAGTATGCCTGTGGATAGACCAGTGTGTGTTTTATTGACTAGGTGGGTAATTTGATATGCATGAGATGCAGATATTGTTTAACACATCCAGCTGCTATCTGCTCCTGGGGATGCAACCCTTGCTGAGGGAAAGGAAAAGGTGGGATGGTGTTGGGAAAAGATGAAAGATGTTGAAATGATCTAGATGATCATTAATGTCCTTTCCAACCCTTAGCATTCTATGATCACTTTTTGACAAAAAGAAAAAAAAAGCCAAACCCCAAAACTTGTTATCTGGAGGTCCACTTGCTCACTTTTCTGCTCCTTGTCTACATCTACTTTTAATAGGAATAAGGTCTTGATTTCAATTGTCACCCTTTCTTTGTCGCCTGGGGGAAGGGAAATAGTTGTGGTTTGAAAGAAAGGAGACAGAAGGGAAAGAGTCATCCCCAAAGCCTTCTGCAGTCCTTCCAGACTCCTTCCAGTTCCCCTTCACAGACCTCTTTCAGTCCTGTTTCCTCATCTAACATGCATCCCGCACCTTGTACCCTGCAAATCAAACCAACTCCTCCAGTCTCCTTTCTTCCCTTCCAGATATCTGAAATCCCCACTGGCACTTTCCAGCTGCATTTTGCCCCAAAACCCCACTGAAGCAAAAGGGATCAGTTACACTCGCTTTGGTGGCACGCAGGTCACCTAGATGCCATGCGCTACCTCCTATCGGGTGCTACTCAAGGCAATTTGGCCTGAAGAGGTGGACTTTACTGCTGACCTTGAACAACATGTTTCCCTGCTTAATGTTAAACTGGGATTGAAACAAAATACAATATCTTCTACATGCATTACATATAAATTACCTGTGGTTTGATTTGTGATCTTTTTCCCATATTTTTGCAGGTGTGTTTTGCACATAAAGGCCATATGAGCAATATCCTTCATATCTTGGTGTCCTATACCAATGTCTCTTTATGTTCGGTGAAGAGGAAACTCATCTGCCTATGGGATTTCAATAAAACTGACACTAAGAGGTACCCAGACACAGTTTCCAAAGATTACTCTTCTCCCATAGTATGAAGGTGTACTATGAAAACTAAGAGAAGTTCTTATTTGTAAAGGAACAAATTGTCAGCTGGGGTAAGATGACATGCTGTGTCCCTCCAGAGGCATTCCTGGAATATGCTTCTATTCTTTTCGACGGTTTACTGAGCAAATTTGCATGTTTCTTGTTATATGCACTGTCTCACCTTAGCATTACACAGATGGAGTTTGTTCTGTCTCTGATAAGCACATCAGAAGGTTTATGAGGGCATTAATTTCCCAGTTTCTTTGGCAACAATCAGTGGATTTTCTGCAGTGAGACAGAGATGAATTGATTTCCACCACACTCCCCCCCCCCCTCCTGGAATCTCATGAGACCATTGGTACATAAAGATTTGAAAATTGGTGTAGTCTTTGATTTTTCTTTATTCACTTAGACTTACATGAGTAGAAAACATTTGGTGTTAGATGTAAAGCTTGGGGCAGGCAGACTTAAAAAATCAGGAGTGTCTGAAGAACTTCAGGAATTGAAGCTGGCAGCTTGGGTATCCATAAGATTGTGAGAGGGGCATGTGTGCATGCCTGGGAGGGGAAGAAGGAGTAGCAATTAAATTACTACACGGTGGAGAGTTGGGAGCCTTGAGCAGTCATCTGGTATTCCCAAGAGGCCTGAACTCTGGATTAACCTCTGTGGAGGTTGCTGATGCTATCATAGTGTTTTGCCAAAAATAAAACAGTGGCTGTTATTCCTACATCCCACTCTTATGATTCAAGGAGGGCAACTAAACAGAGATCTAAAGCTTTGTTTCTCACTATGGGGAACTTAACAGAGACATGTGGAGACTGATCACAAGCCATTGAGCAAATTTATTATGTATGAGTAAATAACAGTAATAATAACAGTAGTACCTGATGTTACCTGGAACTTCACAAAGCACCTTGAAAGTTGATTATTGCCAATACCTCACAGCAAAAGTGACTTTGCACAATCTCACTGTCTTCCAGCTGGACATTTACTTGCACTGACCTCTGGAAGGGGTGTGTGAATTTCTCCATGCTTCTCCAGGACCTCCCTGCCAATTCCCCCGTGTTTGTGCATCAGATAGATTTGCTGCAAAAGGAAACATCTGGGTCATTTTACCTAGATGAAGTCATCATCGCAGACAGAACTGTGACTGGTAAAGGGATCTGGTTTTCTTTCCTGTTACTGACTTTCCAGGATACTCCATTAAAATCTTTAATGATAGGGCTGGTTGAAACTTTTTCAAAGGGGAAGGGTCTTTCACAACAGGCACAAATATCGACATTCTTGATTTATTTAAAATGTTTTTCTATAGATGTAACTCTTGGATGGTCTTGTACAGACAAAAAAACCCTGAAGCAGATATGTTTCCAGCTATGAAATGAAAATAACCTAGGCATAGTCCAGCTGCTCTCCTTGCATTAATAAATGCATGTACCCTTTTTCTTTCAGTTTCTCAGCGAGATCCCAAACCACCTCAGCCAGATGGGAGGATAGTTGAAGCAGTATCTGTGGTGGGGTCTTCTCCCACTTACAATGTGTCCTGGATGGTTTCTGGCTGCGGTTCAAGTCTGCCCCTTCTCTCTTTAAGGTAGAGATAGCTAGTAGATCATCTCAATATGCCGTAATAGCTCTTGTAGTTCCTCTCTGTCAGGAGCTGGTTGTCATCTAAAACAGGACATGAGAGGCAGCGGAGGATAAGACTGTAATTTGGCAATCCATGTGCTTTCATTGGAGTCTTCTCCTCTAGGCATTGCCAATAGGCTGTATTCACTGTTTACTGTGAATTCTGCACAGATGCCTGTACTCCGTAGATGGGCTACAGTTCTAAATTGCGATACTGACTTTCACTCTCAGCGCATGAGTGTCTTGAGCTTTGCGCACTGTATAGAATCTTGAGCATATATTAAAGCCATCTTAGTGAAGTAATCTGATTCTGGTATTGAATTTCCCTTGTATGAGTGGAATTCAGTTGCTGAACCAGAGGTGCTATGGTATGGAATACTTCCTTGGACAGCTTGGGTCAGGTGTCCTGCCTCTGCTTCCTCCCGGCTTTCCCTCCTCCCAGGGCAGAGCATGAAGCTCAGAAAGTCATTGACCGATTGTAAACATTCTAAGCAGTAGCTACAAACATTGGTATTATCAGTACTGTTCTCAGGCTGAAAGTTAGAAACACAGCGCTGCACCGGCCACTAAGAAGGAGAAAAAATGACTGCTACTGCTGAACCCATGACAGGTGCTTAAGATGTTTAATCTAAACTGAGATGTAAGATATGTGTGGGCCACCAAGATACAATGTAGGACTAGAAGGAGATCTAGGCCCTTCTGGAACAGTGGATGAAGATCAGCCAGAGATACTCTGAAACACCTTTAATGACATCAGTTACCACGTTAGGCAATGGAAGTCCACCTTATGTGTCCTTGTTTGCAGTGTTGTTTCCAATTCTGGAAGTTCTGACAGTAAAAGAGGCAGCAGAGCCATAGGCTAACTGGATCAGAGTGTGCAACATTAAAGGGCGATACTGGCAGAGAATAAATCCTGTAAAAGTTATATCCAGCTGAATCAACAAGGTCCTGATGGGAATAGAGCCAGGCAAGGAAGCAGCTGGTACAAGGCAGCCTCTTCTTTCCAGCAGCCAGCTGCTAGTCTGGCTCAGTAATTTCACTCAGTTACTTGCCCAGGCATTCATAGGAAACCTCCTTTAAGGAGGCTAACCTCAGCCTGCTGTAACTTAATTTGGTTTCTCACCTTGTGGTCTCTTCTCTTTCAAGCAAATGCAAAGCAACATGCCATTAGTTTTGAGTGCTCCAAAGGCAGCTAGATTCTCCTTTAAGAGGTGGCTAAGATCTGAAGAAATCAAGAAATACTTGGCACTGGCAGGCTTCTTCATCTCATAGGGGAAGATTTAAGAGAAACCAGTGTGTGGTGCTGAAGCCAGGAACTCTCAAAAGAAGAAATCAGTGCATGTTTTAAAAACCTGTGGGCTGATCACTGTCTTTGGATACCTTCAGAACAAGCTTGGCTCTTTCTCGTAGCACATTGTGATTTATTCTAATACAACTTGCTGTGGTCAGGACAGGAATATCAGTTAAAATCTGCTGTACTGGATGTACATCATTCGAGAAAGCTCAGTGATCCTTTTGGCTCTGTATTCTCGAAATTTACTCTGTAGAAGCCGCAGCTGAGCTGACATTTATCTGACGGCCAGACTTTTAACCGCATGGTGGCATCGTTGTACCGTAGAGTCTTTTTCCTATGGCGAAGGAGAATTTTAGTGGCAGGAAACAACTCATTTTAAGTTTAGAAATTGGGCTTTGGGTGAACTCTAGTACGAAATATCTCTGTAATTCAGGTGAGATAAGATTTTGATAGACTATAGGAGACAGCAGGATAAAGTAGGAAAGCTTTTTGCTTTGCTGTTGTAGCTGCATTGGGCTGGTTCTTTAAAAATACCAGTACTGGGGTTAGGACTTGCTTGTGGTTAGTGCTGTATGAACTATTTCTCTTATCATAATCTAAATAGGTGTTTTTCCATCATTTTCTCTTCTGTTCATTGCCTATGTTATGTAGGTATAATTTGGGAGTATTCAATTCCATGAGCTCTGAATGTTTTCCTTAGGTCCTTCAAGTGTGTTGTTTCCATATGTATCCCTCTCCTGCAGATGGCATGAGGGATGTCAGGAATGGGGTCTTGACCGCTAATGCCTTCATGTGAACTTTTTTTGTCACACAGAGGTGCTTTGCTTGGGGAGGGCTCTAAAGAGTATGGCTACCTCTATGTCTCCACGGAGGATGTAAGAGTCAGCCTCACAGTTCAGAGACTGCAAAAGTCATCACTACCTCTTGGAGGGACCTTCCGCATCCACTTGGCCAATACAGTGATATCAGGTAAGAGAAAGTGCAAGTATAGGTCTTAGATTTCCTTTGCAAGAAACCAAGTGAAGAGATGGTACTGAACCTCAGAAACACCCGGGGTACAGGCTGGCAGGTTAAACCCATTGTGGTAGTTGCTAGATATTTGCATATGATGCCCTTTAAGTCAGGAGTTAAAAACTAGACAAGGCAGTATTTCTAGATGTTCGGTATGGGGTCGTTCAAAAATGCATGCAACCACTATGAAATATTTGCCTTACTGTTAAAGAACTTTGGATCAGATCCTGAACTGGTTTTTTGCATCCCAAGGTTCATTAAGCTAATATTTCTCCAGCATGTGTACTTCCAGTCATCTTGTATGATAAGACTTATACAGGTTGCCAGGAAATTAATTCTCTTCTAGGATTACTAGGGTTGTCAATTGGTTTGCAGATACCACAAAGGCTTTTGTGTGTAGAATTGCTTGACTTGAATTTTGTCACTCTTTAGATGGGCTAAGTTTTCTTGTGTTTGGTTTAAATAATCAAAAAACCTTAGAATGAAAATGAGCAGATTAATCTGAGCAAAGCCAACAATGAAGTTCTTGACAGAGGAGCTGTTGATTCAATTATAAAGTCAAATAAAAACAGGACAGGCAGCCTTAGAATATTTGTGAAATATCTCATTTCTTTGTACTTTTCCCTTTTTCTTAAGAATTGGTTTAGAGAGATTTATTTTTTCTGCAGCTTTGAATGATTATGGCCCTTTATGTTAAAAGAAATAAAACATTATTTGCATTTATTTGGGATTAGACCCAAGAAAACAAAATCTTGATTGGCAGACTTCCTGCCCATCTCTCTAGGAAGCTTCCAAACTGTCCATTTTGAAGGAAAATTACTTGCACACTGAAATTTAATGTGTGCACATTGTGTAAAAGTATTACTTAAGATTTCTGATGGTCCCAACTGGAGAGAAGTTTTCAGGTTCTCTTAGCTATTAAGTAGTGAACATCCTCATACTAGATATAACGAAGAATTTTTTTATGGTGGAGGTGTCAAAACACGGGAATGGGTTGGTCTGAACAGCCTCATCTGCTGGAAGATATCCCTGTTCATTGCAGGGCTTCTGGACTAGGTGACCTTCAAAGATCCATTCCAGCCTAAACTGTTCTGTGACTGTTCTCTGATTCCATGATGGTTTGGCATTTGCGATCTGGTTAATTTGCCTCTGCTGCTTTTTGGCAGTTGCAGAAATTTGAACCACAACAGTCTTGCACCAATTATGAAGCATGTTTTCTAGGAGCAGGTAGATGTGCTCTCCTAGGGATGATATCTGCTGCTTTCTAATGTCTTTTGCAGATGTTTCAGTGCACACCTCCTCCAGCCATCTCCGCAAGCTTTTGCAAGACAATGTAGATAATTCTACAGCTCCATACTTCAACAGCAGTGACTTCATTGTGACCAAAGACTCGGATTCTTGCTATGAAAGCATCTGGACACTGACTTGGAAGACAAAAGCTGGGGATTTGCCCAATGTTATAAGTGTACAGTAATGTCTTTCACTAACACCCACTTTGAACCTCCATCAATGTCTTTGGCCATGGCTGATTCATTCCCTCAGTGTTAGTTTTTATGAAGACACCTGTGAGACCTTAGGCAATCTGTCTGCCTATTAGGAACAGCAGTTTAGCGAATTTCAGATTAGATGATTAAAAAACCAATTGCAGTTGCACAAGGAGAAATTGCATCTTCAGAGCCTGTGTTTCAAAATGAGGAGGCTAGAATGTGCTTTGCTGCAGTTCTGCACTATAAAGAGACTGCTATACTGCAATTAAATCTGTTATAATCACATTTATATTTCAGTACAGTAACTGAAGTTCAGTTCAGGTTTGTGGGATCATTTATGGGCCAAGAAGATCTTTTTCTGAGAACTTTCTGTATGTGTTCATATCTATTTCTCATAAGTCTCAGAAGAAAATTCAGTTCACACTCTACTAATATTTGTCATGTTTGTTTTGCTTCAAGTAGAAGATTCTTTTTTGAATAGAGACTCAGACTAAGCTGCTTCCTCCATTAAAAAGAAGCTATTTCTTTCTGTATTAAGCTTCTAAAATTGTAAAATTATTTTCAACAAAACAATGAGTTCTCATGCTCAAGACATTAGCCTGAAGGGTGAAAAAGCCTTGAGCTGCATCTTCAGCTGTAGCACAGACCCTTGTTTCACCCAGAATAATGTCTTTGAGAGCAGATGTTCAAAGCTCTTTCCATGCCTAATGCCAAATATTATTACTGACTATTAGAAGCTTATTTTCAAGTCTGGCTGCTGAGTCTCTTCACCTTAGTTTGCAGTCTTTTTGTCTGCAGGGTGAGGTTGGGAACAGGGAGGTGTTGTGAACTCTTGGGTAATGAAGATTTAGACCTGCCTTGTAAAGAGACTGTGTGAATTCTGGCTGAATGGTTTTAATTTAAAATCACAGGACAGAAAAGAATGACAAACTTAAATTATTTGTTCTTTGCCAGGTCTCTGCTGAAAACCTCACTGGTCTGGAGCCAACTGTTTCTAGTCGTGTGGTTTATGATGGGGGTGTGTTTATTGGACCGATATTTGGGGATATGCTTGCTACCTTCAATAACAAAACACAGGTGAGTTAACCAGCTGTCACACTTCCTATCAATTCACCTGGGTAGTGTAGATCCACGAGTCTCACAGGTATTCAGGTTACCTATTTCTGCCACTAAATCCTTTCAGAAATCTGTTATATGCGTTCACAGAATTGGTCAGATTCGGCTACTTGGTTTGTGGAGCAGGAGTTTCCTCCAAGAGCATTGCAGGTGGGAAAAATGATCATGTTGGTTATGGAAGGCAATTGATTCATTTTGAGGAAGTGGCCAAGGGCTGATATTTCTGAACTCCCACCCTTGGTGGGTACTACGGAGCTGGCCACTAGACTTTGAAATGACGCTGTCTATCTACAGCCTGTCTGCTGCTATACTAATGAGCAGAATAAGAGAGATAGTGGCTGTGGGACTAGTCTGTAAGTCACTTAGCCTTTACGGATCTCAATTCTTTAACTGTTAAAAGGGAGTAAGGAGAGCTTCCTGGAATAATGAGTCTGCTGAATGGACAAATGTATGGCAAACTCTGTTCTCATCAGTGCACATTGCTGGCTTTGCTTCCAGCAAAGACTGCTGAGCACTGTAGAGATAACAGGGTGATGCTTGATGTGCTTGAAGCCTAGCTGTGCAGCATTTGGGTCTAGGTCATCCTGCTGTTTTGGTGAGCCTTTTCCCTTCATGAGGTCTGCCCTTCTTCCAGTGGTTCAACCACCCCTGATACTTTTGCCATCCATGATTCAGACCTACCCTCAAATAGACAGCATGAAACAAGAATGGCAGCGGCAATTACATTTCCTCTTCATTTTTTTGGAGCTTTATTCTGGCTTGCTGCTAGCAACAAGTATAAAAATGCCCCTCTAATTATTATGTCTTTATTCAAGCAGAGTACTTCACAACTCTGTGCTCCTTGCATTTCTTGGAGACAGTCTGCTTTTGCTTTTTGCAGATGGTGTACTCTCCTGCACATCCTTAATACCTGGGAGAGAGATGAAAAGGAGCTCTCCTATGCCCTGTGCTTTAGCAGCTGACGCTTCTGAGATATTAAGATCTCAGAAGAGGTATCTCTTAGTCTCTTGCCAGATAATGAAGGTCACAGCTTTCTTGTTTCAGCTTGAACAACAAGGGATAAAAACACCATAAGATTGAGGGCTGCATGCTGAAAAGACACACTCTGTGATTCATTCTAATTAGTCTTACAGGCTTTAAACATAATAAACTTGCTTCCACGGTGGAGTGGGAAGAAGTGGGGTGGGGCAAGCAGGGTCTTCAATGGATTACTAGGATAATAGCAGTTGAGAAGAGCTGAGGGTCCCAGCATGATGGGAGATAGGATCCTGCAGACATTGAGAAAGGCTGGTGATACAGCTTCCAAAGCTGTGATCTGCATTGCCAAAGATGAGCCCTAGCAAGCCTTGCACCTTTATTTGTAATGAGACTGCAGCAGAGTAAACTGCTTTCTGACTGTGCTCTATTCTGGCACATCCTGGGTTCTCTTGGCAGCTAACTATGGCTACCAGTATCTCTCTGAAGCTCTATCAGGTAGATGTGGCTCTAGAAAACACCTCTGCTCCCTTCCCAGCTTCAGGGTAACCTTCTTTTCTGTCTCCAGGTGGTGGTGGTGGTGAATGATGTCCTTGCAAACTGTTCTGGTTCATGCTCTTTCCAGTTCAGCCAGGAAATGACACCTTTAGTCAGTGATGTGGAGTATTCACCAGGTAATGGGGCTTTGTGTTTGAAGAACTTGGCAAAACACAGCTCTGTGGAAAAGATCTGCCAGATGCTGCTGCTGATGTGTGCCTGTGGATTCTTTTGGAAATTTCTAATTTTATGGAAACTGCACTTTCTAGTGGGGCACTTATGATCAGCTAGTGTGTGTAGCATAGGCATGTTTTTGCAGCAACATGAAGACAGTAGAAGCACAAAGGGGAGAGAAAGGGTGGTGTTGTTGGTGCTTAAAGTGAAAGGTGGCTCTTGGTTCAAGTTAATTTTAATAAAAATTTAAGGAAAAACATAATAGTTGGACAGGGGCAGGCAGGAAAAGGTATTATGGGGGGGAATAAGAGATCATTGCTGGTGCAGATTTTAGGATGTCCTCATGAAGGTGGTAAAATTTTAACTGTTTGTTGAAAGCAAACCCTGGGCATTTTTACACCAAAATTTGCAAGTGATCTTGTTGATTATATTTCTTCAGATGATGGGTCCCAGGCCACAGTATTTATCAGGGGAGCTGGCTTCACTGAGGAGAAGTCAGCTTTGCAGGTGAAGGTGAACAATACCACCTGCCATGTCATAACACTGAACCAAACCGAAGTGGTTTGTCGGATGGAGAGGTTGCCAGTTGGAGTCTACCAGATGATGTTACTGGTGAGACCTTATGGCTTCGCACTCAATGGCAGCACAGGAGAAAGCATCTTTCTAAGAGTTGAGCCAAAGCTGGTAGCCATTGAACCTCCTACAGCTTCAGAGACTGGTAGGTCTGAATGCCAGACTGTTTCAAAGAGGATGTCTGCTATCTGCTTCTTTCTTTTTATGACATGTTTTGGTTCTTCTGTACTTCCACTACTAAGGTCTTTACCTCATAAAAAAGAAATAATGTGGCTGGACACACTATGTGTACCCTAAAGCGCTGGGGCAAGTTTCTTAGAGTGACAGACTTTCCTTGGTTCTTTGTGGAGGCCACCATTTTCTTGACTAATTTCTTTTTGGAACAATAAATTCAAGTGCAGGTATATTAATCCCAGCAGGTCAGATGGGTATTAACATTTCACAGTTTATCTTCCCATATCCATTTAACACATAGCTTTGTAGTATTTAAATTAATCTAGTCTAATTATGAAATGGCTACACTTTAGTTCACCCCAGTCCTATCGAAATGAATTAATATTCTGAGTGATAAAATGGAAAACTCATCTATGTTTAGCTACAAAACTGAGAAGCCTAGAAAAACACAAACTAAACTGAATCTTCTTCAGCATGACCCAGGCCTACACTGACAGTAGAAGTTGCCCAGCTTTTGTCTGGAAACCTCTTAGTTTCATTATTGAGGTGATTTGAGTTCATGATAACAAACATCACCAAAAGCAGGAGTACTGGTCTGTGTGCAGCATAAAGCTAACCCAGCCATGCACCTTGGAGTCTGATTGTGGCATACTTGGCTTCCTTGGAGCAGGTAAAGAAAGGGAATGATGGGGTGTAAAGATTTCTCTGGATTGAGCTATAGGATAAAATTGGGCCAATGTAGGGTTCCTAAGCTGATAAGCAAGAAAATATGGAGACCTTTTTATTTTATGGTTAGTTGGAGTGCATGGGAGGAAATAGGAAAGCTATTCCAACCCTTCTAACCCTTTCTTTTCCACCCCCCCCCCCTCCAATAGGAGAGTCATATATTACATTAAAGTTAAAATTCACTTTTGATTCATAGAAAACCCAAACCCACAAAACCCCAAACATTCTCCACATACCCTAAAAAACCCCTAGCTATGGCAAGTTTTAGGGCTTGGGTCTTGCTTGTCATTTCCTTCGCTGGCATTCCAGTTCTTCTCCCAATTACAGTGATCTGTCACTCATTAAAAAGAAAGCAAGTATAATGCTATCTTACATTACATATGCCTTGAACATTTATAATTGGAAAGAATTACAGCTTCCATCTGTGTTTTTAATTTCTTCCACTTAAAATACCTCTCTTCAATCTTATCGTAAAGTGCACATATGCAGTATTTCACCACATATGGATATAAGTGTAGATATCAAAACTTAAAAGCATCAGTGTTTACACAACACACATGGATTTTGTACTTTAAATCTGAGGCTCCTTATCTGACAACTACATTAGACAAGTAGCTTCAGTTTTGACTTCTTGCTGTTTCTGACTCTGCAAACTTAATGTTACAGGAGGAAAAGCCAGGAAGCATCTCGTCCTTTGCTGCATCAGCTCCCTCTTAATCAAAATATTACCAGTCTTAGTGGTGCCATGGTGGGAGATACCTGTGACTTAATTCTATAAGCATGGGATGCCTTTCTAAAGATACTGCCATGCTCCAGTGGATAGGAACCTGCTGCTAACATATCCGATTGATGTTGTTTGCTTGGTTATGCTGCTAGCCAGAGGAAATAAAAAAGATTAAACTTAAAATATAATTTAACTTAACTTTAAATTAAGATATAGTTCTCTGGTGGTTTAAAAAATTAGCAGGAAAAGATGCTTTGATGAAAAGTTGAGGAAAAGGGGTTGCCATCAATGTATAATGCCTTTACCATAAAAGCTTTTTTTTATATCACATGAAAAAAGTCATAAAAACTCAATTGGTGTGTAATATAGCCATACTAACACATACATGTAAACACTGCATTGATAAAGTTCCTGTCTGAGCAGTCCATCTCTCTAGCTGTATCGCTAAAACTCTACAGTACTGATAACTAAAGCAAAGAGCTGGAAGTTTCAAGAAAATATAACAATTTTTTTATTTGCTTTGCTTTTGAACTGCATCAAAGAACAAAGTCCAGGTTAGAATTGCTATTAATGTCCATCCCTGTTCTCTTTCCTGTTTCTCTTTGAAATGCTTTGGAATCTTCCAGTTGCTTGGAAAAGCAGAGGGGCACCTTGACTGTTTGCATTGAGTTGGGTGTGGCAGAAAGATCAAGCACAAGTCTGACTTGTGTTGAGTATGATCCTGCATGTGATTGAAGAGGATCAGCTCTGGCTTGCACAAAGGAAAGCTGAGATTGCTTAGTGCTTCACAGAATCAAGCCCTCTGTGACTTTCCTCACAACTCTGCTAAAGTCTCAAGCCCTGCCAAGTCCCCTTTCTAACCTTAGTTTCCTTAGACACATGCCACAGGCTTTTTTGACAGCAGGGTGCTTGGCAGCTATTTGAACTGTGAAAGCACCTGCTGCCTTAAGCTCATTTTCCATTCTTAGTGCTTCTTCCTTCCTTATTTTATTTTTAGGCTGGGGATCTTTCGAAGAGTGAGGTTGCAGGCCAGACCTTAACAGCTTAAATGAGTATGTCTGTAAAAAATACACTGAGAAACAAGCCCAGTCCTCCTGTATTGTGGACAACAATTCAAATAATAGGCAAAAGGATCTCTGGTGAAAGAGAAAGTCAGGCACAGCAAGGTGGAAGCAGATCATCATCAGATCAGCTGAGAGAAAATGCCTTTTGTAGTGACCTATTAATAAAGAATCCTTTGTATATAAAAATATCATTCTACATCTTGAATGTAACAGAATAATTGGTTTTGTAGGAGGACTGAGAGTGGCTCTCAGTGGGACCAATCTGGAAGGGGTAAACTTGGTGTTGTTTGGATCTCAGACCTGCCCGATTCTGGAGGATAACAGGAATTCAACAAGGATTGAATGTACAGCTCCTTCTCGAGTAAGAAACTACATTTTCTGGGGAGCAGCTAGCAGCCTATTGCCCTTTCTATGTGTTCCTGGCCTGAGCTATGCTAGGGGAAGAGGAAATGGCAATAGTAGTAGATTAAACATACCTGATACAATTGCTCTTGCTCATATTTTTGAACCTACTTCAGCTCCAAATCTTCTACTTTACATGCAGACCTCATTGGGACATAATCTGCATGTAATGCAAAATACATGCCTAGGGATTGTTACCAGCAGTGCTCTTTGCTACTTGGCAAATTTATACCCAGGACAGTGCTAATAGTTTAAGCATAAGGATAACTGTCTATGCCTGTGACTTATCACTGTTTAATTTACTAATACGGATATAGCAAATGAAAATCTGTATAGTCTGAGGTTGTTTTAAGGTTTCTAGCTCTGCATTAGTGTCCGTTTAAAGACAATGTAAATGTACACATTTAAATAGAGTCTGTGATATATTTAAATTTCATCAGGACCATATGCCTAACTTATGGGAGATGCAGGAATATAGGGAATAACTTTTTTTTAATTTGTGTATTCTTTTCTCTGACATTTTCTTCATTTCTGTTTCTAGGGGACAGAAGATGCTACAGTTCGTGTGACACTGATTTCTGGGTGCCAGTTAATAACAGTAACCAACTTGTTCCAATATGATGCTTCCTTAAACCCAGCTATTGTATCATTGAGCAGAAACACAAGTGGCATAGCAGGTGAAAAGGCTGCAGACATGTATTGGGCATCATGTGTGGAAGTGTTACTATTGCTGACGGTGCTGAGACAGAGAGGAATTTAGGTCATGAAATTAGGTGATCCAGCACTGGTTTTAGCTCTTTTCCTCTTAACTCCCTATGTTTTGGGCTAGTCCTGATCAGTCCTTGTTATTTTGCATTGGTTTTACTCTAGAATACATGAGCTAATGCGTTGCTTGCCCTATGCCAGGATGGATGATGCCCACAGGATGTCAGGTGTGGTACAGTGCTCCTTTTGTGTCGTGTTTCTCTAATTCTGCTCTGAAATTATTCCACCTATTCATTCTCAGTAGCAGGTTCAGCCATGACAAGAGAATGTCCCTCAGAATCCAAAAAGATTGATCTTGAAATGCATCTTGTGCATTTTGGGTTGCTGAAAGCAAAAGAAAGGCAACACCCTGCTAGTTCCTATTTCCAAGACAAATTCTTCCAGTTTGCCCTTGGACCATGTGATCCATTACTTTAGAATATGAGTTTAGATTTCATGGACTTTGAGGGGGCAAAATCACAAGTAGATCTCATGGAGTGCTTAGCATTCCTTTTTTTTTTTTTTAAAGTTTCTAATTGAGGTTAGCTCTGGTTCTTTTTTTGTCATTTCCTTTTTATTTTTAATTTTATTTCCTCACAATATTTTTGCATTGGGAATAGAAGGCATTAATGATGAGTGGTGTCCACTTACAGACAAGCCTTTGAGAAAGAAAGTTTACGACATTTCTGTGTGGCAACCAGACACAAGATTCCTCATTTCTGAGAGAGAAGGAAGATGGAAGGAAGCTGAAAATATACCTGCTTTCCTATTCACTCCATTCCCATTCCTCCAAGGATGCAATAATCTGACTGTTTGCTTGGTTCATCCCCCTCCCTTTTTACAGCCTCTCCAGTGCACACCTTAATAAAGCTCCCCCTTGCTCAACAGTTTGGCTGGACTTCATGAGGATGCAAGGAGTTAGATGACTGCCAGTGACAAAATGTGCTTTTTGCAGCATGCTTGGCATTTCTGTTCCTTTCCCCAACTGCCCTTGTCATTTTCTATTACTCCAGAATGCATAAATAAGAGAAAATGTCCTTTATCACCTAAATATTATTCAGATATCATAGCACCAAGGGGAGATTTTTCTAGCCGCGGGCAGCCCAGGTGCAAGGAATTCCTTAATGTTACAGTGTCTTGTGAGCAGTGGTGTGGCTGAGTTCAATCTCTTATTCAGAACCTCCACGGCTTCGTCTTTTAATATAATTTTCGTCCTATATAATAAAAAGAATAAATAAATTACACCGATGCCTTCCAGGCATCTAGGATTAAGCTGACAATTGACCAAGAGTCCAAAGAGTTCACGCTATTAACATATTCAACTTCGCAGGCTTTCAAACTTTATTTGACTCTGCACATGCAGAATTGAAAAGGACTGGCCTCAAGACCTGCTCAGGGGAGCTGTTAGATGAGGGGAGCTTTGTGCAGACTCTCCTGCTTCATGGAAAGGAGAGACATCTCCAAAGCTGAGGCTGTGGAGCTGAATGGTAACAGTGCCTGCTGGGGAGTGATGCTAAAGCCAAGTGACCGAGGTGTCTGATTGGGAGACAAAATTGCTACCCAAATCTAAATCTCTGGTAAAGATGCATTAACCAATGAATGTTAATTTTGATTAAGGCAAGGTGAGAAAGTAAAGAAGATGACTTCGGTAAAAGCAAGTAGTGACAGTGCAAGGGGGAATGGCTTTAAACTGAAAGAGGGGAGATTGAGATGAGATCTTAGGCAGAAGCTCTTCCCTGTGAGGGTGGTGAGACCCTGGCACAGGTCGCCCAGTGAAGCTGTGGTTGTCCCATCCCTGGCAGCGCTCAAGGTCAGGTTGAATGGGGCTTTGAGCAACTTGGTCTAGTGGAAGGTGTCCCTGCCTGTGGCAGTGGGGGTTGGAAAAGTGTTTTTTAAGGTCCCTTTCAACCCAAACCATTCTGTGATTCTATGACTACCTTCTCTTGTGATTGGGATAACAGTGCCACGTGCTCAATGAAGAAAAAGAATAGGACAAATTAAAGCTGTTATGGGGAACCCTGTGAGTAGACAAGTGTTTCAGGCTGGCCAGTTCAGGGGATGGTTAAAAAATATTGACACCTTTAGCTTGATTAATTAGGAAAGGGATTTATGTAACATAGTAGTCTATGACAGCAGGAACTTCGACTTCAAGACCCATTCTCATCCTGTTTATTCCTGGTTTTGTGCAATTGAACCCACACCCTTCAGGGGAGACAGGAGGATGAGATTCACCTTCTAAAGATGTTTCTGTGCTTGTTGTTTGGGTGTCTTGCATACACAGTGAAGAGAAATAGACAGTTTTGTGGTGGGATTCACCGCAGCTCTTTTGTATGTCTTCATTACAATAAGATGATTCATGCCATAAAGGCTCTGCTTCTCTTCACTGACTACAGATAGAGCTCTCTCAGTGAAAATTTTATCTGGACTGATTCATACCGCCCTAATTTTTAAGTTATTTCAGGAGGAATTTAGGTTATGAAATTCCCTTCTCTGCTGCTTTTGTCATTTTATGTTACTATATTATGCAGAAAAAGAAGAAAGTATTCTTTATCGTCTGAATAATTTGCCTCACGCAGAGCTTAAATGGGAGAGAGCACCATGTTTCCTGAAAAAATGGTGCTTTGTACCTGTGGTGGTGTTGTCTGGGATAGATTTAATTTCCTGCATAGCAGCTGGTATGAGGCTATGTTTTGGATTGGTTCTGGAGACAAATCTAAACCCCTGATAACACAGGAATGTTTTCACTCTATTGCTGAGCAGTGCTTACACAGAGCCAAGACCTTTTCTGCTCCTCACACCATCCCGTCAGTGAGTAAGCTGAGGGTGCACAAGGAGCCAGGAGAGAACACAGCCGGTACTGCTGATCCCAACTGACTCAAGGGATATCCCACATCATATGGTGTCATGCTCAGCATTTAAAGCTGGGGGAAGAGGAAGGAAAGAGAAGGGGAGGGATGTTCGGTGTGATGTCATTTTGTCTTCCCAAGTAACCATTACATGTGAAGGAGCCCTGTTTTCCTGGAGATGGCTGAATACCTGCTTGTGATGGGAATTGAATGAATTCCTTGGCTTGCTCTACTGGTGTGCACAGCTTTTGCTTTACCTGTTAAACTGTCTTTATTCTCAACCCATGTGTTTTCTCACTTTTACCTTTCAAATCCTACCCCCAGCCCCACCAGGGGGTGAGTGAGCAGCTGTCTAGGGCTTAGCTGCTGACTGGGGTTAAACAACAGCAGGACATATGTAGGCATCTGACTTTACGTAGCCATGGAAATTTTCATTTAGCTGCAAGAGGTTCCTGTTAAATAGCTCCTCAGTGCTGAAAAGCAGTCTGGATAATTTGTCAGAGGTTTAGGTAAAATCCCAGAACTCCTCAGTTTCAGTTTATGTGAGGTTTAGAAAGACTGGATTTGGCTTTCATCAGCTGCAGATATTTATATGATAGACATTTGTGGTAAGGGGCATGGACCTTATCCTGAGGGTGTCTACAGATGATCATAAGCAAGTTCACTGGGCTGAAGTCTTGCTTGGGGCTTGTGACCTTATCATGGAGGAGCTGAGTAGGATGCAGGAACACTGTGCTCTTCAGTTTTTTGTTTTGGGCTGATGGATGTGACTGGACCTGTTCTAACATGATGGGACTCCATGTTCCTCCTTGTGCAATGGTTGCATGCCCTAAAATAACTGCTGCCAGTAACACTGAGCTGGTTTTATTCATTCTCCTCTTTGTAGGGGGTCAGGAGCTTCAGATTGGAATATCCCAGTTTGCCAGCTACAGAGATTCGGATATCAAGGTCCAAATTGGGGACTCATGGCCACAGATCCAGGCACAGACAGATCATAGTGTTAATGTGATGCTTCCAGCCCTGGCTGCAGGATGGTACAACGTTTCCGTTACCATCAATGGTGTTGCTGTCACTTCAAAAGGGTATGTGAACATGTGTACTTTAAGATATACATTTCGTTCTGCCTTCTAGTTGGTATTTTAGGGTTAATCTGAAAAAGAAGGTAAGAGTTTTCACAAGTTCTGTACCTAACAGTGAAATCTGCAGTGTGGTATATAAAATTATGAATAATTATCAAGGCATTTATTGATCTGTGGACCTCAAGTCAGCAAACTGCTAATGTGAGTCAATTAACTCCCCTTGGATCAGTAGGAGGCAGGAGAGAAACATTTTAGGAAAAACAGTTGATTTGATGAAAAATGCATATTCAGGCAATCAAAGGTATTCACAGATCCAGGTCAAATGCAGATAAATTCTGCTGTAGGAAAACAGCAGAAGAAAAGAAACACTTCCTGAGAAAAACAAAAGCTAGTTTGAAAAACAAGAAAATGCTTTGGAGAATTTTTAAATGAAGCTATTTCTATCTTTTAAGGTGACACATCAAGCCTAGATAAATGTATAAGTGAATTAAAATGTGGGGGATAACTGACCTGAAAGTGGGATGTAGCAATACATTCACAAGCAACACAGTTTTGCTTCTCAGCCATGCAGTACTCATCCATGACAGTTGCTAGGAATGATCCTGAAACAATGGTAGTGGGGAGAAGGGAGTTGCTTTTATTGCTCACAAACCACCTGAAGCAGCTTGTTTCATTAATGAACTTCAGAAGGAGAAAACCTGTGGTCAGTGGAATGACACTCAGGGATTCCATCTGATACTGATAATGGATCTGTTAGTAACACCATTACTTTGTCTCCAGGGTCAGAGAGTGGAGGGAGATGGGTCATATTAGGAGACAGCTCTGATCTTTGGTGGGATGGATTGCAGACTTGGGAAGGTCTGCTTCTCTAACCTGCCCTTTTTGAAAGGAGGTTGATGATGAAAAATAGAGGTAGGTGGGAGAGAAGTGGAGCTACACCTTTAACTGAGTGCACTTCAGGTATGGTGGGAGAATGTAAGGAGGGAAGGCAGCTGGGATTTCTTCCATGCACTTGCATTTGTTTCTGTGGGCATAGCTAAAGTGGAGTCTGTTTGGCAAAAAACTCCCTCATTCTTTCCTCCTTTGACGAGCAATTCAGAAGCACCTCATGGACTAAATTTGACTAACAGGTTGCCACTTGATAAAAGGGTGTTTGCAATACATGTGGCTCAAATCGTGCACAGATTTGGTTTGTGGTGTGGTCTCACCATGGCATTGAACAAAGAGGATATGCTAGGTGGATGTCTGGCCTTCCAACCTAGAAGGAGTTATGAGAAAGAAGAGTAGTGCAAGAGGAGAGAAAAATATACAGAAACCCCCTTAAACCTCCAACCCCCCTTTTTATGTTGCTTGTGTTTTGCAGGGTTGAGCCGTTAATCCAGTACCTGTCAGAGGTCTTCAGCATAGAGCCGTGTTGTGGCTCCTTTCTGGGTAATCAGCATTGGTACATCTGCAGCCACTTATGGAGGTTAAAGGGATCAAGGGCACAGTTTTCCTGCAGGAATGAAAAGGGCATCCCATTTTACATCAGCTTAAATGAGGATGTTTTAAATCTGTGACCCTTTATTATGCAGACATCAACTGGCAGACAGCAGCAGTCTGGAAATGTGGGATTGTAGTGAGCATCCCTCAGCTGGTTGGCTGGCTCAGGGCTCCCTATGCTTTCAATTTCATTTCTTCAAGTGTTTGCTCGTATATCCTTGCATGCTCCCATTGGGAAAACAAAGTGTGCCCACACCTGACTCATCTGTGCTGTTTCTTTCAGTCATTACACCTACATCTTTCAAGGCTTTTTATCTGAAAGTTAGGTGGCAAGCAGGGTACAAGTGTGGTTTGAAACAAACAATAATTTCAAGTGATCCCAAAGGAGATACTCCTTTTTGTTAAGTTGAAAAGAAAAAAAAAGTCATTTTTCAATGTTAACCTTAATAAAAAATGAAGTATTTATTAGTCCCATTCCAAGCTTTTAAGCACTGGAAATAAATAGTGTTTCAGAGCCAAATATGACTGAATGAAAAAGAAAAGTTTTACTTTAAACCTGAAAAAGTCAGATTGGTATAGTTAATTTATTTTGTCATTTTGCTGGGGATGAGGGAGAGTTTAATCTCCTCAAAATGTAGTGATTATTTGCATGAGTCCTTAGAAATGCTTTTATAGGAGACTGAGAAATTCTTGTTATGCAACCTCAGGTCCTCCACAGATTGCTCTCCTAGGCTCATAACATACTTAAAGATACAAAACCGCAGGGGCTTTGTGATACATGATTGCTTTAATACTCTGTGAAATGCCCAAACCTTGAAAGATGAGAGTGGGGATCGATCTTGGAAAGAAAAGCCTATTGGTTTTGAAGATTAAGCTACAGTAAAAAAAAGCCAAAAAAGAAATTATTGTACCCTTCTTTTCATATTTAAGGGTAAATTGAAGTTTTAATAAGAACTGATTAAAACTTTAGCTGTAGTTTTATGAATGGCTTAAGTTGACAGAGCATCTCATCCCTGGAAAATCACCAGTCCTTCACCCTCCCTTACCTCTGGTCTTTTGTTGTCTATAACATTTGTATGGCCATCTGGATCAAGGACTGGAGCTCACTTAAAAGGAACCCCATTATAAACCAACTTGTTTTTCAGGTGGATCATCGGAAAAGGAAGGGCATGGGTTTAATGGATAAAGAGGTTGAAGCAAGACAGGACCCTGGGAGTACCAGTGCTGCAGACTAAAGGAAAATAGATGGAGAGAGGCTTCAGCTGGGCTGTGGGATTGGAAGAATGGGATTAGGCTGGGAATGCTGGAGGGTTTGCATTTTTATTATTGTTACCTAAAATCCAGGCTGCTACTTCTTCACTGCTGCCCTTATTTTCAGCACCCTGGGAGGCAATGCAGATACTGCTGTGTTGCAGCATGTAAATTCAGACATTGGGTTTCATGCTTATTCCTGATAATTAGCACCTACTCTCAGTGGTAAAGGTGGTAGCAGAGACTCCTAAGGCTTCTTCTCCTGCTACTATGGAGAGGGGTTCCAATGCCATGCTGTAAAACAACTGTGCTGGATCAGACCAAATATAGTCTGTTTTCCAAGAGTGACCCAAACACAGGGTGACTTAGGAAGAGTATATGAGTGGAGCAGTGTATGATAATATTTCTCTACAAGTCTTCTAGCTTCCAACGCTAGACACAAGAATAGCCTCATTCGAAGGCCATACCTTTGTGTCTAACTCTGCCTGAATTGCTTTTCCATATGAATTACCCTATCAGTTTGCACTACCCTTTTGCTGTCACCTTCTGTGGCCTTAAATAGACACCCAGGTAATAAAAATACACAGATAACCACAGGGGAAAGCAGACAGCCTGTGTTCCTCCAGCTCATGCATTGGGAGCCCTGATCAGAATCGCCTTTGATAGTGGAGGGGGAACTGCTTTTATTTTCCTTTTCCTGTTCTACCAATCTTAAATGATGCAGATGGGGAGCATATAAGTAAGGAAGGGTTTGAAGCTGGACGTATTCATCAATGCAGCAGCTTTTCTGGTCAGTGAACTCCTCAAGGGCAAGTGACCATCAGTGCATGGCAAATCTGGCACTCTGCCTGAGCAGCCAGGCAAAGCTGAAGATTGAAGGAAGGTCTGTGGGTTTGACTTTTTGTTTGAAAGTAGTCCACCACATCCTGCTTCCCTGTATGCAGCAGGACCAAACCACATATGGCATCTCCTCTCCTGCCTGACCATCCTGTTCCCTGAAGAGTTCAGTCTCTGTACTCTCATGGGTCTTCTCACAGCAGCTTCCTCCAGTTTCGTGGTGGCTTTCTAATGTCATTTACTGCCATGAAGGTCCCTGGCTATCTGATACCTAAGCCTCCTGTCCACATAGGATTATCCTGATACGATTGCTATTATCTCTATCTGCCTTGTTCCAAAAAAAGAGCTTAATTTCTTCTTCCATTCAGCTTGGTTAAGACTGTATGCTGTGCTTATCAGCTTTATCATGGTCTGTGATTGTTCATATTAGTTAATTCCTTTCCTGCATATAAAGTCCTTCCTTATTTTGTTTTACTCCTAGGTGGAACACTGCTCACAATCTCTGGGGTGGGCTTTAGCCAAAATCCTGCCCTGGTTTCTGTTTCAATGAACAGGAAAACCTGCAGAGTTACTCACTTGACAGAAGATACAGTTTGGTGCCTGACCCCTCCAGCTGCTAATTCATCTAATGAAGATTCACAAGAAATCTCTGTCAGAGTAAACATAGTCATCAGCAGTAGGTCAATTCAACATGTTCTCTTTGCAAAAAGGACCACCACATTTAGTTACCAAAGAGCTTTGACTCCTCTGGTTACTGTTGTTAAAATGGAAATCACAGGAAGCAGTCTGCTGTTGAGCATCCAAGGGATAAACATCACTGGATCTGTTGCTAAGCTTGGACATAGTGAATGTGAACTTGAATTTCAACATGGCAATGAGTCTGCAATGTTTCATCAGTGCTCTTTGCCACTGAACAGCCTGGAACCTGGGATTTTTCCTGTCCAGGTTATGCAGAGGCAGCTGGGATATGCTCGTGTAACAGCAAGGCTGCAGACCCTCAAAATAACTCCATGGGTAACCTCCATATTCCCATCACAAGGATCAATCTGTGGTGGGATGTTACTGGCTATATCTGGTATTGCTTTAAAATCCAGGAGGAATTTGGTACAGGTCAGCCTGCAGAGTAATTATTCCTGTGAGGTCCAGAACTCTGACGATAATGTCATTAGTTGTATTGTCCTTCCAGGGGCCCACCCTTTCCATTATCAGTGGCTGTCTGGGGCATCCTGGGCCCTTAATGTCACTGCAATTGTCAATGGCATCAGCAGTGTCTGCCTTGGAGACTGCACACTCCGCCTTCATGAGCAGTGGACCCCACTTGTGGATTTGGTGACCTGGGAAACCAATGGGACATTCACTTATGTGGCTATCAAAGGACAGAAGTTGGCATGGCCAAATGATAGGCCTATGGTATACATGAATAACCAGGCTATTTGCAAGGTAACTTTCTGGAATGAGACCAGCATCAAGTGCCAGATGGACTGCATTTCCCCAGGGGAGTACAACATTTCTATATTCAACAGGAAGAGTGGGCAAGCTTGCTTCAGAAAGGCAGCCCCTGCTCTTACCCTCCTGCCTCAAGTGCACCGGTTTTACCCACAAAACTTCAGTACCAATGGTGGAGGCCTGCTCACCTTAGCAGGCTTGGCACTGAAAGGAAAGAAAATGACTTCTGTTCTCATTGATCATCGCCCTTGCCTCATTCTCAGTGTCACCTGTGCAGCTATCCAGTGTACAGTGCCTCCAGGTAACGGGAATGGGTCTTTGACTCTAAAAGTAGATGGCATCATGTATTACCTTGGAAGAATAAGTTACAACGAAGATTTTACCCCAGCTTTGCTTTCACTTGCTGCAGCTGGTCTCCTTTTAACGATGAGAGTATCACGGGTCACAGAGATGGACACCATCTATGTATTTGTTGGAGACTTTGCTTGTAGCGGTGTCACCATCACTAGCTCTATTTTGCAGTGCTCAGCTCCTCTGCTCCCTGTTGGCCATTACAGTGTGCTGGGCCTGGATGTCCCTAGGGGTTGGGCTTCCTCCAACCTGACATTCACCTCTGAGCTGATGGTGACAGCTGTGCATCACAACTGGGGTAAGTCATGAAGGCTTGTTGCAGCTTCTCTATGGGGCGGCGTGTGAGGGACTGCAGCAAGTGGGTTTTTTTGCATGAACACAAAAATGATGAATTAAAAAGCATACCCTTGTTGACAGCTGGCTGTTAGGCCATGTCTTAATTCCCATTTTCTATTCTTTTCCAAGGCGGTTTGAATGGAGGAGCAATTTACCTGCGTGGAATTGGGTTTTCCCCAGGGAAAACTTTGGTCACAGTCTGTGGCACCAACTGTGGATTGTTGGGCAACACAACGATGACTGATCTGACCTGCCTTGCCCCACGCCTACAAGGTGAGCTAAGACACAAAACATGGTATTTTGTTAGAAATATTGCCTAAAGCTCTATTTTGACCTGAAGGGTGTGTGTGTGTGTGTGTGTCCGTCCTAGTGCATTTAATCCAATTGGAATAAAAAGCAGCAGCAGCCCTGGAGAAAGAAGAACCAACATAATATTGACTTCAGGTTTTTGAGCTCAGTCCAAAGGCAACTGCTGTCAGGGGGAGGTTTTGTGTCAATAGCCGTGGACTCTGGACTAGATCCACCATGTGCCTGTGGCCACACATGCTTTGTGGTTGTGGATGAGATATGCACAATGTCAGCAGGTCCTTGTGGCAGCTATTTCTCAGGAAAACAGTCTCACATAAAATGTGAATGAGTGCTGTAGGCTTGTGTACACAAGAACCTCTTGGCCATCATGACCGTCTTAATGAGCTCAGCTCCCTTAAAGGCCTTTTCTTCTGTGGCCCCATGCATTTTGTGTTTTGGCTGCATGGTAGGACAGCTTCAGGGGGTAATGAGGTGGCAGGAAAAGGGTGAATGACTGTAAGGGTGAAAAAAATTATGTACCATGACCAAGTTCATACATTTGGGCAGCTGGAATGAGGATTTGAACTCTTTGAGTGGGAAGGTGGGATCATCCCTCTCCAAAGTGGATGCATCCTCCTTAAATGGAGAAAGGCAACAGAGAATGTTGTAATGATCTCCAGCTTTCCCAAAGGGAGAGATAACCCTGCCTTGATTTTGGAGAAAACTCTTTGAAATGGGAATTTCCTGGAACAAGTTGTATTTCCTCCCTCTCCTACTGGCAGCACAGGATTAGACTGCTAAGGTCTGCAAAAAGCAGGATTTAAGACTTTTAAATCTCACCCTGAGACATATGCCCTTCTCCAAACCCTAAGAACAGAAGTACCTACCTTGGTGCGGCGGCATTCCAGCACTTGGTAGCATGACACTTCAACCCCTTCATAGCTCCAATGTTAGGAGAACATCCTGATCTTTACAGAAATATTTGCTGTTCTGTGGCCATCCAGAGTTCCATCATTAAAGTCACCAAAATTCCATGGCCTCTTATTCTTTGTGAACCTGGAAGAAAGGTGGCAGCAATGGTATTTTGCTCAGATGTGTGGAACCTCTGTTCTCCAAATAGAAGTTAACTAGATAGTTACTGAGAAAGCAGGCCAACGTGAAATTTTGAGCAAGGGTTAGGACAAGAGGCATTCAGGGGTCCTTTCCAGTCTCAGTTATATCACAACTCTGAATTTGCTTTTGTCATTTTTAATGGCTTCATTCCTCATCCATAAGGAGTACTGAGAAAAATGGAGGGCGTTTTTAAATCCAACCACAAGCACTCAGAAGGAGTCACGAAGAGGTCTGTAAAGGCTCAATTTTCCTTGTTTTAAACAAGATCCAGGCACAGTCTACAAAACTATGTTATTTTTTTAAGCAAGAAAACACACATGGTGCTCGAGTGCTGAAAGAAACCCAGAGCACAAAAAGGTGAGGTCTGGTTATTGTAGGAAGAAGAGCAGAATAAATTGTAATCAAATTGATTGAAACTATGAAACATTAATAACTGTGTTCAAAATTCACTGCGCGGTAGGCGGGAGAGGGAGCCTGGGGAAAACCATTTCAGAGGCAGGACCATAGTGCTTATTACTGACACTAGATGTCAGCAAGTGAACGCGGATTGTCGCCTGCTTTGCTGGCTGTGTTTCAGGGGAGACGATGCGAGGGGTCATCGATCAAAGCTACGCAGGCGCTATGGCTTTGAGGCCAGTTACAAGACAACCTGTCTTTCTCCCTTGCTGTGGTTTTTGCAGGCCTTGAAAATCTCATCAGTCGAGTTGCAAAAATGTATTTTTGTCACTGAAGTTTTCACAAGAAAATGTTATTTTTCTTGCATTAAATTACTTTGCAGGAAACTTAAATCTGTGAGTGCTTGCCAGGCAATTTGTACTCCCTGGGACAGTTTTATTCAGCCTGTGCACATCTACACTTGGCATTGGTGAATCTGTAGATACAGCGAGATCTTTCCAGGCAGTGTTCTTCCTGATATTGAAGGGATTACACCTCCCAACTTTCAGGGCTTGAGTGGACTGATTAAGTGCAGGTAGTCCAGTCTCACCTCATGGTCTACATGCTGCTGCTTGCCTGGGGAAGTTTGCCACATGGCATTCACACATTCAGTTCTCAGACCTTCCTTTCACTTCCTCATCCACATGGGAGAGGTGGCAAAGAGTCTGGGGATGCAGGACCACGAGCTGTGAAGGAGATGGGTGAAGGTGGTGCCTCAGCCCCTTTGGTGCAAAGGCTGGTGCGTCCAGGTTGGATGCTTGTCTGACATTTCCCACTGCTGCCCATGGACCAGGTAATGAGAAGTGAAGAGTTTAAGCTGTGTTTCTTCTGTTACAGTACACTGGTGAAGCATAAACACTTCCCCTCCAGCAGTGCATGATGTCAGGTGGCAGCCTGCTGCCCTGGAGTTTCATTCCAGGGCTAGGCCATGTTGTGTCTGACCTGATTAAAATGTTCCTGTGGGAATCCCCAGCCGGCCCATCTAGCTTACTCATGATCAAAGCAGTAGGGCAAGCCTCTGCAGGAGGGAAATGTGACTTCTTTCCCTGGTAGTTTTCTAAGACACAAGGAACTGTTGATCTCAGTAGGATTCATCCATAAACCTGCCCCACAGAGTCTTCCTTAGGAACTGGTGTTGCTGCAAAGTTTTGATTTGATCATTGACAAGAGCTGGGCACACTGAGTGCTAGAACATGCTCAATCTAGAGCAAAAGGAATAGGAATGCAAGCCTGGACTCTTTAATGAACATTTGTCTTCAGGAAGATGTAGGAAAATCAGATCACAACAGAAGTAAATTTGAGTTTCACCTTTAAAGCTGAAGAAAATTAACAAAATTAAGTGAAGTTAACAAAACCACACTCCTGGCAAGGAAAATAAAACTAAATAAAAAAAATACCTCAAACGTACCCACAAGTCTTTAAAGGTCTGTTAAAGAGATACTGGATTGATCCCGAGAGCTCTCGTGTGTTCTTGTTCTTGCTTTCTTACTCATGTTGCAGTGCTGTTGATGAATGCAAATACACTTATGGGTTCTGTTCAGCTCAGGTTACATTTACAGAGCACATGGTTGAAGTCTGTGGGATTGAATTTTGCTCCTGTGAAAGATGAGGAGACTGGCAGGAAGCTTAAGGCAAGTGAGAAAATAACTGAATATTCCTAATAGATAATATTAGGGTAGGTACCATATATGAATTTTTACAATAAGCCAGTATCTGACATTATTTGCTTGATATTGGGGTGAGGGTAAATAAGGCACCTTTAAAAAGGAATGAACTGATAAGAAGATTCATCAGGGAAAAAGCCGAGTCTGATTTGCCTGGTTGGAATGAAGTGCTTGGAATAGCAGATCTGGCTTTAGGGCCTTAATGTAACAGCTCCTGGGATTTTTGTTAGTGAGTCCTAGACTGGACCTATTATTAGCCAGATTACACTGGTAAAACTGGATGTTTAGGGAAGAGGATTTAGATTACAGGCTAGAAATGAAATGAAGCTCAATGAAGTTTAAAAGAAAGAGAGACATGGCTTGGTGGAGGTCTTGCATGGAATGAGTGAAAAGAGAGGAATGAATTTTGGCTACAGCAGTGCAGATGTACCAAGGAGATGCATTGGGCTAGGACCAAGGGGAGTTGTAGTCAGGTAAACAGGGTGATTTGTACAAGTAAATGAAGAAGAGATGAAGAGGTTGTTGCAATTGAGACTTCAATAGAAGCCAGGGCCTGTGATGTTTGTTGTGGAGATCAAGCCAAAGGATCCAAATGGTCCCTTCTCTCTTTTAAATCCAGAAATAAAATTAAGAAAGAGAGAAATAGAAAAAAAAAAGCATATAGATTTCATGGCAGGCATGTTCTGACAGTGAGATCTATCAGGCGCTGGAATAGATGCAAAGTCATCTCTTAGGACTTCTGAAACTTGGCTGTGCAAAATGAGTGTCTCCTAGGGAGCAATTCTTCTTAGGCAGAGGTTGGACTTGATGACCTTAACAGGTCTCCTTTTTCCTCTCTCCACCGCCTTTTCTTTTTTAACCTTTGTCTTCTCTGCTAAGCACATGTTGAATTTATGTTCTCTAGTTCATTTTGTGAGCTGTGAATGACTAGGGATGTGTGATTTGGCACCAGGACTCCTTGGGCAGTTGTTCAATCAGTCTGCAGCTGCCCTTAGAACTCCTGTAGGCTTTAGCCTTATCACATGTCCAGCAGTTACTATTAAACAGCAACCCAGAAAAAAGCCCTTTTGCTGAACAGCCCAGGAGTCTGGCTTAAAACAACTATCCCTCAAAGACAGGATTGGGGGCAGTCGGTCCCTAATCCATTGCAAACATGCAGAGAATTGGCTGCCGCTGTGTCTGATCTCAAAAGAGAAGCTGTAACGGGGTGAATGCATTCATCTCAGTGATGGGATTGCATTACACTTGATTTTCAGGGTTTCTCTTTATAGGGAATATAAAACATAAAGAAACTTTGTTCTGGGGCTTGAACACTAACCGATTAAGCAGGAAGAATTGTGTCCCACAATGGATAGACTAGCTTTTTAGAACATACTGAGTGCGTTGCAATGTTTAGTTGATATTTTTTGTTGCTGTTGTGGCAGAAGACAATGACATCAATAATGCCAAGAGATACTTGCACTTAATGGTGAGAAGTGGGATGAAAGGCCAAGATTTCTCCCTACCTGAGAAAAATATTAAATCTGGGAGCAGGGAATAGGAGGACCTCAGAGATCCCTAAAGAAGCGATGAGAACTGCATGTCTCCTTGAAGACTGATATCTCCATCAGATGGACAAGAGCTGTAGAGTGTGGAGATGAGACCCCTCCTTCCTTCCCCCTGGGAGAGCAAAAGCAGTCCTAGATTTGACTCTGAATATCATCTACATGCATATAAGCATACAGGTGTATAGATTAAGCAGGGTTTTCTTGGATTTTTACTTCTATCTATCTCTTTACAACCTTTTGTAACCATGTTCTTTAGCTTAGATTTTATAATTAGTACCTTTGTTTGCCTGGTCTGAGTTAAAAATTATTTCAGCAGTTGGTAGGATACAAGGCCTCATGTTCCTACAGACATGACAACATTAAGATGAAGGCACTGGACCACATTAGAAATGCCTGATTTTCATGTGATGCTCCAGAGGTATCCAAAGAGACAGGCTATTCTGCTGATGTCTAAGAGCTGCGCTGGAAATAATTTCTGGTGACCTACATAAGCCAGGAAAGGTCTTTGACAGCAGCAAGTTATCAAGGAAAATATTCATGTCTTGAGATTCTGGGGTTAATTTGTAACACTCATCTTAAAATAGGGCTCAGCTGTTTCTCTATCAAGAAAAACCATGCCATGTCCTTTTCAAGACCACAAAGAAAACCAAAGCCTCTTTGGATTAGCTGGTAGCAACCTGCTGCTTTTTCTTAAACTATGGAATGTGAATTTAATCTTCCTTTGACCACCCACCTTCAGAAGGTGGTCAAACGATGGAACAGGCTTCCTAGAGAGGTAGTCAATGCACTAAGCCTGTCACTGTTAAAGGCATTTGGCCAATGCTCTTAAAAGCGTGGCTTAACTTTTGGTCAACCCTGAAGTGATTGGACTAGATGGCTGTGGTAGATCCCTTCCAACTGAAAATATTCTATTCCTTTCCTTTGTGTGTTAGTATTGCTCCAGTTGGTTATTCATCTAAGGTAGCTTCTCATTCTTCATTACGACATCTGAGCTTGCTACAGCCTTTCATGTCACTAGTAGAATAGAAAAGTAAAGCAGAAGGTGCTGTTGCACCCTATTACAAATTCTTCTGTCTGCAGGAAAGTTGTGGGTTTGTGGAGGAAGGAAAGGGCAGTGCCTTTGCTGCTCTGATGTCCTTCATCTTTTCTAGTTTTGAGAAGCTCTCAAAAAAACCAAGCATACATGCCCCTCTCTTTTGGAGAATCCTGTAATGATTTGGTTCTGCTGCAGGTTGTTGCAAAGGCAAGTTATTTGTAGTATTTAGTCCTTTTAGATGATACGCATTTCCAAAACACTGATATCTAGCACCACTTAAAATGCCCTTGGAATGGCAGCCTAGCCTCAAGGAAGAAGCAAGGCTTCTGTGGAAACAATAGAATATCTGAGGTGGCTCTAGACATAATTTCTGAACAATAAAAGCAACATATAGGCATGGTGCCATCATTCCTTTAGGCTTCTCTCTCTATTACTTCTGTCTTTCATGTTTATATGTCGGTCTTCGAGGCAGGGATTGTGTTTGGTTGTGTTTGAATGGATCCTGAGCAATAGAATTGTCACTGGATTTGGGGAAGGAAAGGGATTAAGTATACTGCAAAATTTGTGAGGATGTGGTAACTTTTTTCTTAATTTAAATCCAGAGAAGAAAAATACAGAAAAATTGTGAACTTTCTGTCTGAAGTTCAGAGCAGATGAAATGCTAGGTTTTTACATTTAAAAAAACCACTTTAAACATTAAATTTATAAACTTCTCAGAAATACCCTATATGAAATAGTAATTTTTAGCAAAAAAGTACTACATCTTTTAACATGGAAAATATAGCATTTTCATATTTTTAACATTTCAAAAAACATTTTCTTAGTTCCATTCCTTAGGAACTAAGACATTCATTGACAACGACACTTTCCCAGCAAACAAGGTACCTTTTGAGAAACTAGAACCGAAAAAAGCTAACAAAAAAAAAATATTTTCTTGATAAATTCCTGTTGATTTGATTTATGATACTTGAGGGACACTGTTGGATACTACAGTGCAAACTGTAGTACTGCCCACGGAGCTTTCCAGGAGTTCAATAAAACTATTTTATTAGTTCAGGATTAATGAAAATTCTCCAGAAGTCTTTACATGTTCAGGGTTTTGAGAGAAGTAGTTTTGATCTCTGGCATGGTTTAATGCTGGAAGGATTCCTGTTTTAAATTATTAAAACCAAACTTTTCAACTGAGCTGAACTTCAGTGGCAATTCATATATTTTTTTTGTCTGAGTTTTGAATATGAAAACATAATTTCTCTTCACACCACTTGCTCCTTAAATACATGTCAAAGCAAAGCAGCTGCTCCCATTACACTTCCTACCACATCCATGGAGTCAAAGTTGGACCAAGTCTCTAGTCACGCTCAGGTACAAAGCAAGGTGGGAGATCCCACTTCACACAACTTCTCCAGAAGCCCTCCAAGATGCAGCAATGTTCTCACAAGTCCTATTTTTGTATTTCAAAGTTGTCAGATGTTGCCACATCTCCCTTGTAAAAGATGTGTGCCTTATGCCTGGTTTGTAAACCATGTTCTAACTGCCACAGAAGAAATGTCCATGCTCATACTGTATCACTGATGTCATCTCCTCCTGAAGAGAACAATTTGATCCCAAAGGCCATCCTGATGCTCAGTGCACAAGGGAGGCTATGTGCTTGCTCAGGCAAAGGAAAAGGCTGAAGGAGTTGCATGGAGACCTACTCATCCTCAAAAAGGATGCACCAAAAGGAAGATTGGAACCTGTACATCAGGAATCTAAAATTACAACTGTGACTGCTAAAATATGCCTAATATCAGCGGTGTGTAGGCTGCTTTGGGTTATTTTTTTTCTCTCCTGTCTTTGCAGCTTCATTGGCCATTCTCTGTGGCCTGACACATTCTTCTGTCGACTGCCAAGAAGACAGAGACACCTTTATTGAATGTGATGTCCAAGTCATAGTGGGTTCCTATCACCTTAAAGAGTCTGTGTCTTACCTGTATGTCTGTGAGGACAGACCACCTCAGTGGCACCAGAAGGACTTCAACCCACCCCAGAGGCATTTTGCTGGACTCTTTATCAGGTTAGTGCTGTCCCTTCAACAGCTGAGTGAGCCCATCCATGAGTAACATCCCCAAAATGGCATTCCACTTTTTGCAGAATTAGCCTCTGCCGAATGATGAACTGAACAAATTTCTGATTCTTAGGTTGATGTCAATAGAGCAATTTAGCCTTGAGACCACTAGAGAGCTCCGCTGGGTTGTGAAATTAATTCTTTGTGTCTATCAAAGCATCTCTAGTCCTCCCCCCTCCTTCCATTTCTTCTTTTTAAAGTGTTCGAGAGACATCAGAAAATCCATCTTGTAAACAGTTTGCTTTGTTCCTTCTTAGGCTTTAATATTTATCTTCCGATCCAAAGCAACATCTGGTGGATGCCAATGGGGAAAAAGATTAGGCATTATGAAAAGCAGAAGTTTTTGTTGGCTGGGTTTTATTTTTTCCTCCTTTCCCACATCCCCCCTTCCTCTCTCCAAGCACTTTCATGAGCAAAAAGTCGCAGAGAAAATTCAGCAGGCTTTACAATGTATTTGCTCAGCAAGGGTGCTCAGGTACTTATTCAAGGCTTAGGCTTTGCAAATCCAAGGCCAAGTTGCCCAGGAATATAAATTGGTATTGTTGCCTTTAATAGAGTGGTGAGGATATATACCTGCAGAGCATTTACTTCCAAGAGTAAGAGGGAGGTCTGAATTAAGGAATAAATAGATGAACAAAACTTTCCAAAGAATACTAATCAAACAGAGAATTAGAATATCTGTGTAATGCATTGCCCATGATATGTTGTACATCCTGGCTGGTGCATGATGATGCATTCCAGGTATTTCAATTGAGTTGCAGAGATTTGGTCCTCATCCTTAGCTGGTCATTATGCCACAGCTGATGTTGTAAGTAACCAGAAGTAATTCTGGATACTCTGTTTTGAGGGAAGAAAACCAATTGATATATACTGAACAAAGACAGCAAGACATGAGTAGCACAGTTTTTTTAACTTGTTAAAAAATGAAAGGACCAAAGAACCCCCAAACTTTTGTAATGAAATATATATACATATATGCAGAGTTATATATATATATACACACACACACAGTTACAGCATCTACCTTTCAGCCTGTATTACCCTCTTCACAAGGTTTTTTAGTTTGACCTGGGTTCCATAATGGATGAACATCTTAAGAATTATCAAATTCTTGTCAGTTTTGAGAAAATCTGTGTTAGGCAGAAAGTAATTATTTTCCTGTTGAGGGAGAGAAAGGCAGAATTCTTCCCTGATCTGTTGTTTGCCAGCAAACTGTAGGCCAGACAGCATGTACATGCAGCTGGCCAACTGATGTGTCCAAAGTCACTTTGTGCATAAGTAATGTCCTACGAGATAAGGAGGACAGTTTTGCTGGGAAGACAAGAGTAGGGAGTCCTAGAGGGGGGCAAGAAAAACCCTGAAATTAAATTAATCGTTCTATTACTCCAACAGTGACTTGTTTCAAAACAAGAAACTCTAAAATCCTTGCCTTGTCTAACTGAACTTTGCTTTTGCTCACACCAGTGTTACCACAAAACAAGTAACCTACAACCTTGAGAGCAATAGGGCAACCCAATATGTCACTCCTTGTTCTTTTGCTTCTTGTTCTCTGGGTATTAAAATTGTGCTCAGCTCTTTACTGATTAAAAAAGTGCACCTGCAATGAGTGTCCTGGGTTCAGCAGCAGCAGTCATTTTTCTCCTTCTTAGTAGCTGGTGCAGTGCTGTGTTTTTGACTTTCAG
>WYDI02030668.1:56070-70351 GCA_009867235.2 Psittacus erithacus
TAGGAGGACAATCTTGGTTGGACTAAATGAGAAAATAAGGGTCTTGCTCTGTAAGGGGGAATGCATAAATAAATAAATAAATAAAGTGGCTGCTAGGTGTGTGAGAAAAGGATAATCAAAATTGCTGCTTTTTCTTTTTCTGGTTTTCCTTTTCTTTTCTTTTTTCTTTTCTTTCTTTTTTACTTTTTTTTCTTTGTTTGTTTTAATGGGATCGGCCTTGGGCTGCAATGGGAAATTTAGGCAATCTGCTTGTGGTGTGGGTTGCTTTTTTTCCCTTTAGCTTTTTGCTTCCTGATTTAAAGTTTAACTCTTTCCTCTCCTGCTGTCACATCAAAAATGAAAGACTGAACTGTAGCTTTTTTTTTTTTCCCCACCATTGTTAACAGCCTTTTGTTCTGTTTTTGGTGTTTTATTGCTTTTTCTTATCCTGCCATCTTTCTAGTATCTCTGAGGAGATTGCTTACCAAATTGTATGTATCTTTTCAAGGAACCCTCTTCTCCCCATCACTTATACTGTTGCATGAAAGGCACATTGGAAGTTAGCCCCAGGATAGGATACTGTTATGCCCTGGATGGGATGCCAGTCCCTTGTCAACCCACAGCACATCAAAGCCTTTCCACTTGCATTTAAAAATACCAGTGTGAAATCAGAACTGAGCATGGTTTAGTTTATTAAGAATAGTTTTCTTTCTCTCCCCTCTATTTATTCCTGTTCCCCACCTTTAAGAGGAACACAGATTCAGAGCAAAAAGTATCATTTTGGAGGTGCTTCTCCAGGGAACAGAAAGCAAATTTTTCCCTTCCTGCACGAAGGGAAGGCATGAATTAAGGTCAGGAGGGTGTGGGGAAGCCTTCCTGAGGGAGTGCGGGCACATTTTCTCTCTGCTTGCTCCCAGGCTCTTGCACAGAGTCTTGTAGCCACTTTCCTGTTTAATTATGACAAACTCTAATTGTTTTCAGTGTTTAGGCAGTTTTGGAGGGGGAAGGATTGTCTGTGGTTTGAAAGCATGGCTCTGGTTCTCCATCTGTGCTACTCACTCTTGATTTGGGGGAAGGGGATGTGAGTATTTGATGGCCGGGCCCATGATGGAATGCTTGGCCTTGGGCTCTGGGTGAAGTCAGGAGGAAGCCTCCATCTTCCTATTTTGGGGATTCAATTGGAAAAGAGCTGAGCTCCTTGGAGACACACATGGCCCAGATTTGTTCTGCATTGAGGCATGGTTTAATGTATGTGAAAGTCTTGCATCTCCTTAGGTGAGATGCAGGCTGAAGATGTTTTCAGACACTTGCATCACTAAAATAGGATCCTGTGTCACCATCTGACTTTGTGTCCTCTCCCCAATCCCAAACAGAGCAATACTGTGTACTTGATCCTTCACATGGGAGCAATAAAGACTTTGCCTGGCCTACACTACTTCCCAACTTTATGTTTTGTTGGTGTTTCATTTTAGGCATCTGAATCCATACCGAGGCCCTGACATGAATGCTCAGTTCTGAACAAACTTTAAACCTTCTCCTTGATGATCTTGTTCCCTCATCCACATCACAATTAATTGGATTTAATCTTCCAAAATGCTGACCCTGCATGGGTGTTGGTATGTCAGGTGTCTCTATGTTCCTGCCAGTCACTCCTAATTACCTGAGGCTTATTCAGAGATGTTAATGGAGGAGAAAAAACTTGTATACAAAGCCAGAGTCTCTAGATGGTTACTTGTTTGGATAAGCGCTAACAGGATATGGGCCAGTAACTCAGGTGGGCTGGTTCTCACTACCCATGGGTTGCAGAAGAGGAGGACCTCCTTCGCTTTCTGTCTCTGCAAAGTTTCAGCTAGGTTGTAGACTGTACCTGGACCTAGTGTAATACCTCTGTCATTCATGGCGTTATGTAAGGTGGGTACTGGGTTAGCCCATCTATAGGGACATAGCTTTAAAGAGCTGAGTTTGGTACCTGGGCTATTCTTTAGTGACAAGTGTAGGGTCAGGCTTCCCATCCAGCTCATAAGAAGTGAGAAGAAGCCTTGGATCGACTGTGTTTGTGGGACAGTTGGGTTTTGCTTCATTTGGAACAAAAATAGATTTATCTGAGGATAAAAAAAACCTGAAAAGTTTGGTCTTGTAATAAGCTACCTGTAATGATGGAAAGATAATTATCTTGCATTGTGATTTCTTCTGAGTCTTTAAAGTAAGGAGCAGAGTAAAAATGAGTATTTGTTGTGTTGTTCTTTTTAGAGTTTGAATGAAAAAAATGCAGTAACAGGAGGAAAACCCGACATGTTCTAGCACTGTACTGCAATTAATCTAATAGGGCCTTTTTTCTGTCTTTAAGGAAAGGGTTAATTTTATGTGACTGCCAGTAAAAGCAAGCTGTTTTCATGATGAGTCTGTAATAGCTGGGTGATAGACTGGTTTAACAACTGCTTGCTAAATGCTGGGTACCTTCCTCTGATTGGCAGCTCCATAAGTGGAAGCCCCTCGTGTCCAATCTGTCCTTGTGAATAGCTGCAGAGCAAAGGACTTCATTAAGGGATCGTAAGGCTACCTCGTAAAAACTAGCAAATAATTACAATGGCAATGGGAAGGAACGAAGAGGACTGAGTGCTCTGTGGTCCCCATGAAGAAAAGCAGACATCCCAGGGCAGGGAAGCATCAGGTGAAGTGGATGTTATAAACACTTTCTTGTGAACACTGTGTCTTCTCAATAAAGCGTCAGTTTAGCTCTTCTATGGCTTTAGCAAAATATTCCGTTAACTTCATGGGTGGTGTGGGGCTGGGAGCTGTTAGCTCATATTCAGTTAATTTCAAATGTCAGAGCTCATTAGCAGTGATTTTAGCCAAAGACAGTTTGTGAGGAGCTCACTAAATTTGACTTCCTCAAATAAAATTGAGGAAAGAGATTGCCGTTTTGCTTATTGATTTATTTTCCTGCCTTCACACGTCTTTGGGTCTGTGATTCTGATCAAGGGTCAGGCTCAGCTTCAGCCTCTTAGGGATCACGGTTCCCTCTCTTTCACACACAGTCTTGCTCTTTCACTGTCTAATCCTCATTTGTTTGTTTTTTTTCCTCCTACCTTAACCTGTACCTGGTGAGCAGAAGAAACAGTTTTTGCTTTCAGTGTTGAGGAAAGCTTTTTCCTGAGCTTGCCAGAAAGCTCATGTAGGCATGAAAGGAAGCACATGCAGGCAGGATGGATTCAGATGCGGTGTAGATTCAGATGTCCAGACTGATCTGTGTAAACCTGGGTAGAGAGAGAGAGATATGAAGCAATTCTGGATTATTTGTAGGGATAACTCACCCAAAGTTGGTCTGCATATGTTTTCCTGGATTTAGAGCTTAGCTCCTTGTTGTCTTGAATCCCTTTGTGCCAAATGAGTTGGTCAGTTGGTGTTATTCTGTAGTGCCTTTTAATGAGCCCTACTGGGGTCAACACAGGGATGCATCATGAAATGAAGCCACTGGAGGTAAAAATGTGGCTTCAAAGCTGAGATGACCAGGGAACACTGCAGAAGATGAGGTTTTCCATACAGGAAGGACTGCAGTCATTGGTCGCTGGCATGGCCCCAGGTTAGTGTTCATTTTCAGGTCTGGAAGAAATGGTTTTTCGATCACCAGGTATGAGGGACTTGAAGTTAGGTACCATGGGGTGACAATCTTGGATAAGTTTTTTCAGGTGGTGATATCTGGCAGTGGAGAGGGATTTTTGGATTTGGACCAAGGTACTTCCATCTCCTGTACATGTATCCCCATTTGTGTATATACACTATTATGGTGCCCATCTCTTCTTGAAATCAAATCTGCCTTTGGAAAATGCTACTAGGCATCCATCTGCGCCTTAAGTACTTGAACACATTCATATTCTGGGGTAAGAATGTGCCAGCAAAAATCCTTGGATAAAGGGAGCCTGGATTTTATGTCCTGCCAGACAATTACCAGGCAGACAAATGTGTGTGTGGGAGGGCAGATAGTGAAAGCCATGGAGTGTACATTATTTCAGGGAATCTGCATTCCCAACAAAGATGAGCTGTTACAGCCCGGAAAAACAGAAAAGCATGGCTTTATAGTTCAAACAGCAGCAGTTTGTGCTTTCTGCTCAAAGGCCTCTCAGTTCAGAGGACAGTGTGTTGGTCGAGAGGTTCTCTCTCACGCTAGTCTCTCATCTTGTCTGATTTAAAGGAAGTTTGGGCTGAAATCACTTGAAGCGACAAGAGTGGTTGCTGTCCAATAATGTGTGTGATGCTGCTCTTCACTGGAGGCTTACTTGTTCATGGCATGACTGTTCAGCACAAAGTGCACTAAATTAACTTCAGCTGCCTTTTGGCTTATGTTGTGGTGCTGTCTGCACCCCTGCTGAAATTGCCTATTGTGTGCCACTGTGAGCAAAAAGTACTGGGAAAAAGAAAGAAAATTAAATGGGAGAACTTTTTCGTTGAGAATAAGTTCTAATTTTAACTCTCTAAAATAAATGTATTGAAACGTACACATCTGCTATAGGCAAGTCCTCATTTGGAAGGTGTCTTGCATCAGGAATGCTCTCTGTGTGCAGCTCCTTGCACAGGAAGATCTGAGGCTTTATCTGGATTTATTGCAATTAAATAAACACCCTTGACTTTAGGGAAATAGCATGTGTGTTCCCAGTCTTCTAAATGTCACATAATGCTTGGATTCCCATTAGGATTTGGCAAATTCAGCTCATAGTGACAGTGCAAAGGCAGTGACATCTTCCTGGCCACCATAACCCAGTGTTACCCTATTGCTTATGTGACCTCTTCTGTAAGAGTCCCATCTTCACCTTTTTACCTTTCTTACAGATAAGTGTTTTTGATGATGACAATAAAGATACTGCAAAGCACTTTTATTCTTGGTTGCCCCATCTAGGCTGTGTGTTTGGATCCAAGCGGTCGGCGTTCCAGTCAGATTGCACTATCAGATGGAGCTGGCTCTATTTCCTGCATTATTCTTCCTGGCTGTACCACATTATGCAATTATGTTTGCATTTAAACCTGAGCACTTACCTGTAATGATGCTGTAGTTCAGTACATGATACATTACAGCAGTAGATAATGCATACAGATAGGCTAAGAAAGCATGTTGTTGATGTGCTAAAACTAAACAGGACATTGCAGTTGAAAGCGGACTCTGAAAGCTCGCAGATTAGGCAGAGCTGTTTAAAAACCTTGCATCCCTGGACGTGTTCAAGCCAGGCTGGACAGGGCTTTGAGCAACCTGGTCCAGTGGAAGGTGTCTCTGTCCCTGCCCACTGCAGCAGTTTGGAACTAGATGAGCCTTAAGGTCCTTTCCAAGGCGAACTATTCTACGATTCTATGAAATTGATGTGCAGGATGAAACCCTCTGTCTGCTGGGCAGGTACAGGATTGAAAGGGCAATGTGCCTTCCCCAGCATTGCCCTTTTGCTCCATCGCAGATGTTTGACATGAGCACTCCTGGGTGCAGCCACCCACTTCTGCAGGAGCGGAACTGTCTCAGCAGCTGCTGGGAGTCCCAAATCCTGCACCCTTATAGCACAATCTAAGTGGGCAGCAGTGATACAGCTTGGAGAACTGCCTGTGTCTCCACTGCATGAGTGAAGTTAGTTGGGTTGTTTTAGGTGGTTCTCAGTAGCTGGATGGCAGACCCTGGCTCGAGATGTTGAAGGTGATAGGTACTATTAAATTGTGATAAGGTGGTTAATCTCTAATTTCCTTTAGGATTTCACTTCTGATAGAGAAAATGAAGACTTTTGGAAGTTCCCTACCTCTATGCAGGGCATTGTACTGGAGCAAGGCGGCAGATTTCAGGGAGTAATAACTTTCAACACTGCTAGTTTGCATCAAGTCTTATCTTGAGAGGCAGAAAAGTTATATAGCCTGAAGAAATTTCTTTGTGCCTGTTCAGGTGCTCTTTCTTGAAGGTGGAATTTACTTTAAAAATACATTTTAAACAGGAGAAAAGTATCAGGTAAAATGTTTTGATGAAGCTGCTGCAGTGATTAAGCAGAAACCAAACCTCGTGCAGTCAGACATGAGTTTTCCTTGTGGGATACTAAAGGAATGGCCTCCTGCTTCACAAGCTATCAGCAAGCACATCAGTTTTCCTTTCAACAAAACAGGGATTGCAACTTGTTTTCCTAGCAGGTCCCTTCTTTCATCATGACATGGCCAGTTACAGTTGCTTGAATGGCCCTGCCACTTTGGCTGAAGAGACTTGGATGCATAAATGGCAGTGTCAGTGTTTGTCCTTTGTCTGTGTGGTTTTGCTGCCTATATACTTTGCTTTATGCATAAGACACATCTATGCATAAGACACATCAAGTTGTAGCCTACATGCAACACTTTCCCTCTTCTAAGCATTTTTCAGTCTTTGCCTAGTGTATCACTGAAAACCCTTGTGAACTGGATTTGTGGTGGAGATTACCTGTATATTGGTTCACTTGTATTCCCTACATCCCTACAAGAGCTGTGTGGAAGTCAGGGGCTGGAAACCACACCAGTGCTTTTGACCTCCAGCCCATCCTCTCAGCAGATTTGGGACTCACACAACAATTTTTTTTCCTCCTGCCTGATCCCAAAAGCTCATCATCATCATATCTCCACTGCTGGGGTGGACCAGGCTTATTTCTTCTGCCCCATTGACTGTATTGCCCATTCAGAAATCCTTTCTGCTGACACATAGGCATGCAATTTGATTTCTTTTCCTGCAGGTGGTTAGAAAATTGTTTAGCTAATCTTTGTATTTGCAATATTTGCTCTCAGATTAAAGTAAGTCAAGATCATTCAATTGTGAGACAATATTTGCACAACTCATAGTGCAAAGGCTAACAGAGTTGCCAGGCTTGGTTATTCTCCTTGTGTAAACAACTTGATGTTGCAATTTTCTCATTACCATTAAATTGACATATTTAATTTGTCTCAGAAGCCTTCATCCCCTGAGAAATCACTGGTTTAGAGAGATGTGTAAATTATGTGTGCCCTTTGACTGTGCTCTGGAAAGGAAAAAGTGGTTGTGTTGTATCTAAACTAGAAGACTGCACTGAATTTCCCAACGTGTTTACATGCACAGGATTTTCATGCAAGTTGAACTTACAATTAAAACTTTGCACTGGGATAGTTTCCACTAAAATAAGCTGTTTCTTAGTATCAGGCCATACATGAAAATTAGGAAGATTCTTGTGAATTAGCAATGAGTTACTGTAGAGAAAACTTGCATTTTGTGAAACAAGGCTCTTAATGTGCTTCAAGGCATTTCCTCTGCTTCCAGTGTGTTTTCCTTAATATTTGAAGTTTTCTGATCATAAGATCAACCTCCTGCCATAACCCTCAAAAGACTCTGAAAGACTCAAGAACAGCACTTTGGTACTCACATCAGTGCAGTAAATAGACCTGGTCCTTCCTATGGATCTCCTGGTTTGTTTCATTATAAAGTAGCTTAATAGTGCTCATAGCCCCCCATTACATGGCATAATATCTTGGGTGAGCTTTGTTACCTGTGTATAGGAAGCTGGCTTGTGCTGTATCTGGGATGTGCACCCCCTGACAACAGCGATGTCTTCTCAGTGCCCTCCCTGTGAAAGCACCATTAGGTCTAAATAACACTCCATGTCCTTAATTAAATACCTCTGGTGCAGAGAGCCTTACCTTCTGTGCTTGGAAATTGCAGTGATTGCTCCCCTGCTGGAAAATCCTTTTTTTTGGTATTTGTTTTTTGAGTGATTTTGTTGGTTTAGTTGTTTGGGACCTTATTTTATTCTTTTAACAGGAATTAAGCTTTCTTATGCCATTGTCCAGTTGCAAATTGGCCTCAGACTGACTTGTGCAGAGGGCTCTGACCTCTGAAACTGCCCACTCATTTTTTTAGGTGAACTAATCAGCAAGATGAACTATTTACAGTTGGCTTTTGGGTCTTCTCACTGCTTTTGCGGCTGCCCCTGTCTGAGTAATTAATGACAGTGTGGCTTGTTTATGGTCTTGAGTTACTAATGCTGTTGGCTGCAAATGCATTTTTACCTCTGGGACGTGCAAGTTTCCTGGTCCTAGTCCCACCTCACCAGCCCAGGTCAATTTTTTGTGTGTAAACAGATTTATCCTGTAATAGTTGGAAAGAGAGTAGGGCCATTCATCAGCCCTGTAGAGAACATGCCCAGCCAGATTCTTCCTTTCTTGTGAAATCAGACAGATGTCTGCAGGATTGATAAATAAAAAAGGGGGAGAAGCCCCCCAAAACCCAAACAAAAGTAATCCTTTCTTTTTAACTCTGGGTACAGGCAGTCTCAATTAAAAATAAAGGTATAAGATGGTGCACCACATGTCCAGCTATGAGCCCAGCCCTGATCCTTGTATCAATGCTTACGGGAGTCATTAATGAAGGAACTGCTCAGGTAGGATGATGCCACCTACATTTTAAAGCTGGAGTAAAGGTTATAGAGAAGTTACATAGCAACAGATGATGTAGATCTTGAAATATCATCTTGTGGTCTTGGAAAGGATTTGTTGGGTTAGGTTCCAGTCTTGTTTTATCACAGGCAATCATGCCAAGCATGCCAATTCATAAGGGAAAACCCAGTTTGGTCTCCTACTCCCTGTGGAAACTTGATATAGATTCTCAATGCATGGACAGTCAGAAGCATTCTGCTCATTTCCACCATTAGTTTATTCACAGCTCTGGTTACTTCCAGTCTTTTTGGGGATAATGTTGTCTTTTGGCATAAATGATTCATTTTTGCTGTTGTATACTTTGGCTATCTTTCCTTCCTTATGTTTCTTAATGTGAGTAAGGCTACTTCCTTAAAGATATGTGACTCGAGCACAACCATTCCTGCCATTTTTTGTATAATTTCTTTCAGAAACCTGGAGAGGACAGTCCCATTATCTAACTACATTTGTTGCTCATATTGGTTACCAGTGTCTGCTCAGTTGGTCTCTGCCATGATAGGAATTTGAGGGGATGTTCTGTTCATGCCTCTGGACTGTTTGTAAAATTCTTAATTGTTTTACCAACATCTAGAAACTACCACCTTATTATTCATTGCTAAACTGGCACCAGGGACTGTCTTAACACTGACACTATGAGATGGACCTCAGTGGTCAGATCATGTTATGTTCAGGATCATCATCCCATAGAATTGAACTGAGTGAGAAATTTCTTAAGATCCGAAGCTCATGAGTTCGTAGGAGCCAAGGGGTTGTCTTTTCTTTGAGGGAAGGCTAGAGGAAATTAGAGAAGTTGAAATATACTCCCCGTTTCGCCATGTTCTTCTTTCAAAGACTTTCCAAATAGAACCAGATTAAACAGAAGTGATAGAGGTGAATGTGATGCTTTTACTAAGAGGATGGAAATAGACTGCCTATTACAAAGTTTGGCAGAGGTTCTCCTTTCATTACTTTCTACTCCCTCACATCCAGCCTATAAAGGTGCTTGAAAATGTCTCAGTCAATGGTGAAGTTGGAATACTGTAATGAAGTGCACATGAAGTCCTTTAAGGGTTTGCTAATCACATTGTAAGATCTACTATACTGCTTTGGCACTCTAATTTCCAAAGAAACTCAATACAGGCTGCTTTAATATTTGAAGGCATCTTCTCCGAAAATGATGCATGAGCAGAAACAACCCTGCAAATACTGGCAGTTCTTAATCTCTGTCTTGTTTGCTTCTCCATGGTGAAAATTTGCCTTTCTGGAAGGCAAGAGTGGAGAATGGCGCACAGCATGCTGGTTTGCAGCTCTTCCCTGCCAGTTGGTGTTTGTCTGCTGCTCTCCTGTAATGAGCATTAGATGCTACCCTCTGTCCTGAGACTGCTTGCAGAAGCCTCATGAACTTCTACATTCATTATTAGCTTTGACTATTTGAGTTTGGCCATTCTTTTATTTCTTAGCACAGCCAACTAAATTGTACTTTTTTCTGTGTGGAATGTAAATCTATATATTTGTCTACAAAGTAGGGTGCTGCACTGTGGTGTTGATGGAGATAATATTTTTTTTCTTGTCTTGCACTTCTTTTTGCACAATGTAAGGTGTTTTCTGTTCTTTTTGAGACAACCCTAGTTTACCTTTCCCATGAAGCTCTGTATTGGAAGAGCCTTTGTTCTCTCTGTTAGCAAATTCCTTATATGCTGCTGGGAATGAAAAGATGATTGCAAAAGTCCTCTTTTGGTTTTAGTTCATATAGAGAAAAGGACATTTTTTACACTGAGTGATGAAGTGCATGCAGGAAGCTGTTCTTACAACAGCAGGGTGAAAGAGTGTCCTTGTCTCAGGGATGCTGGTTATACAAACGATAAGAACTATCCATACCAATTGGAATTCTATAACTCTGCAATTGTGGTGAGTAATTTTCAGTTAATTTGGCAAAGGTTTAGAGGCCCTACAAGCAAGAGAGGCAGGGAATGATGCCAAGAGACAGGTTCAGTTTCTTTGGGCACTGGGCAGCATTTTGCATGTTAGCTCCACTGTCTGTAGAAATAACATGTATTTGCATCCTTTTCAAGTATGTGTAGGAAGGAGGAGCCTGCACCAATTTGTCTGTTTTAATTATAGATGTTCTACCCACCTTCCTAATTGCTCCTTCATGAGGAAGTGGCCTGTTGTTTCCTTTTTCCCTAGGAGCTAAAAATAATCAACTTTTGTTTGTTTCTGTAAATATATTTTTTCTTTTGCCCTTGAGGAGATAATTATTTCTATTGTTGCATGAAGATGGTGGGCAATACAGGAGGAATAATTAGAGCAGATGGCTGAAAATACTTCCCTTGTAAAAGATATCTAGTGTAATAAAATACCTCCCCTCCTTTTTTATCTCCTCCAAATACATGTTTTTCTTTCCTTCAGGTGGATGGAGTTGGGTGAGGGGTGTAAATCTTTTCCTGATGTATTAAACTGAGAAGCTGTCAAGAGTTCACAGCCTGGAAAGTGAGCTCCCTGTATCCATCACTGAAATTAAAGTGTTTTTAAATGTGGCATGGAGTCCTGGGTCTACGGGGGGGAAATATACACTGTACTCCATCACTTAAAATGTTAACCTTGTCTCTCTGTGGTGACTGAGGACAGGAACACTTGCTCTCTGTACTCGCTGGTTAAATGGCAATCTGTCAGCACCATGGAAAAGGCTACCTTGTGGGTGTCAGTCTCTGCTGTGTCTGCCGCATGGGAAACCTTTGCTCATTTGTGGCTGTGCACACCAGGAGGGGTGCACCTTCTTCCTGCTAAGATCATAGAAAGCAGCTAGGAGAGTTTCTTGCATGTGCAGGAGCAGTATTGTGCTCCATGTCTTAATGGATATGAATGGAGGAAAGGAGAAAGCTGGCTTCAGGGTAGGGGAGCTGGTGGGAAGACCCTCCTGACTTCGGATTTCTCTCCGCAGCCTTGTCACAGATAACCCTCAGCTAAAACCCACAGCCCGGAAGAGAGCGGAGCACAGCAGCAAGCAGACCCTGTGTTTAACTACACTACTGGTTTTAAAACTCCTGTCTTTTTCTCATCAGAGAATGAGGGCTCTTGTCTTTGTGTCTATAACAGTTGCTGCATTCCAGTTTTCAGGACAGTACTCTGAAAAAATCCCCACACCTAACCAAACAAATTCTAAAGTCACCACCAAGTGACATCAGATTATTTATACTGTGTCTAAACAGCAGTTTCTCAACCCTTTAAAGCCCAGATCTTGCATGTTGGGGGAGAGGGAGTTAAAAATCACTGGATAAGCATGTTGTGTTGGCAGAATGATTGTTACTTACAGAAATTTAGACCAAACATTGAACGAATAGTTACTTACAACCTCTTCCCTTTGTGACTTGCTTGCCAGCCTGTGTGGGAATGCAAGTATAATGCTGTTATTTATTCATTTTCTGCAGTTGCTGCTGCTGTTTCTGAGCTCTGATAGTCACAAGCACAAGCTGAGAAAGTGGTACTGAGAGATCATGTCCCCAAAGGCTGACATAAAAGCAACCCCAGGCTGACTGACAACAGCAGCAGCTAAAAACATAAAATAGAAAGAAATCTGCCTGGAAATGGAAAAAAGAAGATACAGCAGGGAGGAAAAGCCTAATGTGCTGAATTATAAGGAGCTTGTGCATCTTTTATTGTACGCTATTAAAACATTATTTTATCTTTACATAATTCATTCATTGTTTAGGAGCTGTAATGGGGAAGGAGTTGATACCCCTCAAAATTAACCTGTGTTATGTACAAGCTTCATGCATAAGGTGTGGGCTTGAAATGAGCTGTGCATGACACACACCAGATGGGTGTCAAGGGTGGGAAGATATTGCTGGGCTCTGCTCATTGAATTTTCATGTCAGATCCTTCCTTGGTCCTCATGTTCTTTGGTGCCCCAGAAAGATTAACTGGGTCCTTAGGGAATCCCAGTGCTTGTGATTTCTCACCCACCCGGAGTTTCTGCATATATTTTGCAGGTTTGGTTCCCTACTCCATGCAATCTGTACTGGTTCAAGATGTGAAATGTTGCCAGGGTGGTTTTTCTGTGGATGTCTGGTGACAGGGCATATCCTGCAAAATTTTGAGTGACCATTTTAAGTGTGGACACAAGTGCTATATTTGCGTCCTTGGGGAAAACACCAGAAGAGTCTCTTGCCTTAGTCTCTCTACTGATTTTCAGAAACCTTGCAGGAATTGGGCTTTGAGCAACCTGGTCTAGTTGAAGGTGTCTCTTCCCATTGGAACCAGATGATTTTTAAGGTCTCTTTCAGCCCAAACCATTCTATGATCTCGGTGGTCTCATTCCTAGTCGAAGTCGGCCATGTTGAAGTATGAGCTCTGACAGTGACAGAGATGGATACAGAGGTGTTATGGTCTCATAAGCTCCATTTCCTCCAAATCATCTTTCCAACTGCCTGGTATACACTGAAGCCAGAGTGTGAAGCTGACACCTCACTGCAGCAGCTGCAGTCACCCCACTCCAACTTCATCATTCAGGGCTTGTTTTATGCCAACTCCTCTTGCCCCCATCCTGATTTTCAATCTTCCTGCCATTTATTGTGTCTTGTGCTGAAGCTGGAAAAAGCACAAGAGGAAAATGCCCACTGTCAGCCACTGATGTGTAGCTTTCCTTGGTCTGTGGGTTCCTCCTGGTTCATTCAACAAGTGCGCACGGGATGGGCACTCAGCCATAACCCTGGTGCTTGCAGCTGCTGCTGCCCTTCAGTCATACTGAGAAGTGTTTAAACTAAACACTATAGGTCAAATGCTGGCTGCCAAGCAAGGGAAAAAAATGGAAAAGGAAAGAGTTTTGCTTCTATGACAAAACAGTGAGGGGGATGTTCTTATCCCACTCAGCTGCAGGGAGAGGGAAAGGAGATGGAGGTTCTTCATGATGATGTTCAGGAAATGGCCATGCAGCCTCTTGCGAGATTAGTTGCCTATTTCACTGTTTTTTTCTTGGGTCTCAAGTGAGTTTGTCCATCACAGTGATTGTAAAAGCATGTTCATCTTGCAGGGCAGCAAAGTCCCCCATGATGCCCTTCGCATGCAGAGATGATGGCATTTGGTGCCTGTAGGATCAGTGTGGGCTACGACCTGTCCCATGTTGATCACAGGGCAGCTAGACAATACAGGCACAATAACTGAGGAGGCTCCTAAAGATCATAGAAGAGAAACTAGGAGAGCCAGATGAACATGTGGATTTCTAGAGCTGTAAGTCTGTCAGCCACCTGGCTTGATGAGGGATGTGCGACGAGTTTGTGTGTATTAGTCCATGTTAATTTACCATGGGCTGTATAATACAAACTGGACACAGCCACCACCATTCAGCAAAGGAAATTTGGAAGTACAGTTGGAGATTGCGCTGCGCTTTTCTCCCAGAAAACAGGGAGATGGTAATTGTATGGGATTCGCAAGGTCCAGGCAAACTGTACTTGTGATACAGGGTGGTTGGCCATTTCACTAGCCTTGCACTAGACCAAAGCTTCTTCTTTCAGAGATCATAAGAAGGTGCTTTTTCATTTTAAGAAATGGTATAGGACTAAAAGAGAAGGGTCATCAAATAAAATCTACTATCTCATTTCCTTACATCAGTTCAATGACTTTCCTCAATTCCTACAAAGCTCCTTTCCCTCTAACATTTCCCTCTGTCCTGGGTTCAGCAGTAGCAGACATTTTTCTCCTTCTTAGTAGCTGGTGCAGTGCTGTGGTTTTGACTTTCGGGCTGGGAACGGAGCTGATAACACTGACGTTTTTAGCTGCTGCTCAGTAATGTTTACTCTGACCAGGGACTTTCTGAGCCTCATGCTTTGCCAGGGAGGAGGGGAAGCCAGGAGGAAGCAGAGACAGGACACCTGACCCAAAC
>WYDI02030669.1:0-21876 GCA_009867235.2 Psittacus erithacus
CAGAGACGCCCGAGGGCCGGGGACACAGTTAAAGGGGCAACGCACCGATTGCAGGCGCAGCCCAGCGGCTGCCTCCGCCCGCCCGCTCGCCCGCCCGCAGCCGGGGCTGCTCGCCTAGCCCCGCACCCACTCGCCGCCCGGGAGGAAGGCGATGCCCCAAGCGCTCCCTGCACACATTCATGGGTAGCAGGAGCCTTGGTGACCCAAATCCTCTCTTTTTCACTTTGTAGGTTCCTCTAGAAGAGATGCAACATTGGCTTTTCCATGTGCGTATCTGTGATCTTCTGAACAAAACCAGTACCCGACCCTCTCACCTTCCCTCAGTCGAAGTTTGGTTTCTTTCTCCTTCCTCTTCTTACTCCCAGGGTCTTCTTTTTTTGGTTCTCGACGCTCTAGTTATTTCTCCCAAATACTTGTTTTCCCATGGGAGCCATTCTGCCTCCCTTATCTTTTGTGTCCTTTTCAGCCTTCCTTTCCATGAACTCAAGCCATTCCATCTTGAAACAATTGTTCCTTTCCCCACTGTAGCAAAAGACATCTAAATACTCTTTCCCCTGCTAGAAACATTCTGCCAGTGTATCATGTACAATTATCCATATTCAACTTGTATCCAGTTCTCTGAACAATGTTTTTCACCAGCCTAATTCCTGCCGTTTTAATAAACATCCTTTCTTAAACCATCTGAAGCTGTGCGTTTGGAGATTCTGTCTCCCTTTAAACGCGCTTTAAAACCTTTCCTGAGACCTGTTCTTGCACAAGACCCCAACAGATCCCGCTCTGTACCTGACCAGCTGGATGAATCATCCTTGAACAGGAAAGCAGTTGGAATTTACACTGTATTTCACAGGGATCTTTGCAGTCCACTGGGCAATAGTGTTAATTATCAACTGAAGCCACTTCCATAGCGTGTACCTACACCTGAGCAGCCTCCTCCAGCCATGGCACCTCACAGGTCCATGCTCATCCTCTGCTCGCTGTCACCTGCAGATTTCCTGTAATTTGTCTTGCTTTTACATCACAGGCTCAAGAGGGGCCCAGCAAAAGTGATTCCAAAGACCATCAGCATCTTTGTCCTTGTCATTCTCTGCTGAGGGTAACACAGCACAACCCCAGCCCCCTGCTCCTCACAGCTCTTGCCATTAATGGTGCACACTCGTTGCAGAATGTAACAGGAACCTGCAGTGGGTCGGGGGGGTACAAGAGAAAGGATAAAAGTCTGGTGCAGCTTTGTCTGCAGAGTGAGAGGGTCCAAGCTAGGAAAAAATCACAGAATCCCAGCCTGGTTTGGGCTGAAGGGACCTTAAAGCTCATCCAGTGCCACAGGCAGGGACACTTTCCACTACAGCAGGTTGCTCCAAGCCCCATCCAACCTGGCCTTGAACACTGCCAGGGATGGGGCAGCCACAGCTTCTCTGGGCACTTTGTTAAAATGACCTAGAGCTGATGCAATAATTATTAACCCACATTCTGCATTGTCTGACCTGGGGTTTGGTAACCAAATGTCATTTCTGCATGAAGATCCCAAGCTGCATCCTTCTTGTCTTCTGGCACAAATACAAATGCTTGTTTGGCCTCCAGGTCACCAGAAGATCACTTTTCAAGATGGAAAGGAAATGGTAATACCCTGTCCCAAAGCACTGAGCACAGGGAGGAATTTTCCCTCTGCCAGCACACCCAGCAGCTCACCTTCAACAGAGCACAGAGCCTGGGGAAACTGAGGTTTGATGTGGCATTAGCAGAGGCAGCACAAGCATCACCTGTGAGTAGCTTCACCAGAAACCCAAATCCTAACCCTGTACCAACAGAATTCAATTAGACATGGAAAAATACTCATTTCCCATGGAAAAAAAAAATGGGGGGGAAAAAAAGTAGATTTACTGCGAGATTAGTATTTATTTAATGTTTTCTCTTCTTTACCTAGAAAAGAACCAGACTACATACAACAATATAAACATATATAGTGTACACGCAACTTAACATAGAGTAAAGATGAACTCAGTAATGCCCCACTGTAGAAAAAACACCATTACAAAAAGCACTTAAAGATGTGATCCCCACCGCTTACAAAGGGTAAACGTGTGGTGGTGATGCACAGGAATTCTCAGCTTTGGTTCAATTTGGTTTTCTCTCTTCCACCCTTACACACATCCCGCAGTGGGGTAGGTACACTTGTGAGAAAACATCAGCACCTCTGTTACTGATCCATGGAAAACATCCAGTTATTAAACCTGAAAAGGCTGCTGGGGTCACACAGCCCCGCAGAGCATGTCCCAGACTGCCTGTGAGTGCTGCAAAGCTGACACCACAGAGACCCACAGCTCAGAGCATCTTCTTCCCACATAGAACTATTGATCCCAAATCCCTGTGGAAGCAGAGCGCTGGCTATGAGCCCCTTCTTCTGGTACTCTGCATTCTCATCAAACCAATCTGCTTAACATTGGATACTGCATTATCTTGGCTGGTTTTGTTGTTAGAAGTACCCTTATTTTGCTTGTACTGGAGCACTTTTTGCTCATAATCATCATCTGCTACATTTTAAAGTTCAGTAAACAGCAAAAGGAGAGAAGAAACAGGAACAAAATGTCAAAGATAGACAGTCAGAGAAAGCCTGAAAGCAAACTGAGTTGGACGCATCAGATTCAGATAGGAGAGATGAGAACATACAGCTGGCCTCTAGCATATTGCTCTGCGGTGTTTGGGGACAGCATTTACAGTCCCAGTGTATGGCACATTATTTTGAGAGGGTTTTTTTGGGGGTGGCTGTTTGGTTTGGTTTAATTCTTTCTTTTTCATTTACCAGCATCCAAACACCTGCCTATAACAACTAACAAACCCCAAAGAAGTTGCTGCGTTCAGGGGTGTTTCACAGGCAACTTCAGCGGGATCCAAAAACCTTTAATACTACCAAATGAAGAATTCCCAGGCATTTCTGAACCAGAAAGTCTAAACCTACAGATCCCAAGAAAAGTGAACAGATTTCACTGCTTGAATGAAAACAATGGAAAGGAAGAAGGGGTTATTCTGGTTTTCTTTGATTCAGGACATTCCAAACCAACAGGTAAATCCAGGTTTTAAATATCATAGTTTGTGAAATACCCAATATAATTTCGAATGACCTAGACAGAATATTTGGGAGGCTGCTTCCCCTCCTGCACCCATTTTATTGTAGGTCTTTGACAGGGTTTTCTTCCACCCAGGACCAGTGGCTGCTGCCCACTTGGGTGGCTTTTGCTCACCCAACATGAAAAATTAAAAGCTTTAAAGAGTTTTAAAAGTTCAGGTGATTATGAAACTACAACAACTGGTGAGGCAACCAGGGGTCTTGATAGAAAAGATATTTTATCCCACCCCCCTCCCAAAAGTCAGCTGGTTTGCAAGTTGACAGCTTCCTTTTCATCCTTTCCTACCAAGGATCTACATCTTGCTTGCAAACAGTCACCAGAAATGGATGTATTCATTTCTCATCCCCAGAAACTAAACTGGAGCCTTGTTCCAGACACTCCCAGGTTTGCTCAGGCAACTTTTGAATGGTAAAATAAAAAATCAAAGCACCCTCATGGAGAGTTTTATTTTCTAGACAATCAAAAAGCTCCAAAATCCACAGAATAGTTAAGTCGCTTCTACAAATAAAGTTTGGTTTCTAAGAATTCCTCATGTCATCTAGACCAAAGGACCTCAGTTATGAAACTGCCTTACAAAACAGCAGGAAATTCAACGACCACACTTGGAAGATTTACAAGGTCTTGCACCAAGATGGTAAATGCACCACAAATACCAGTGCAGCATGTATCCCTTTCATGAAATACAGTGCAATTATGTGCAAAAGTCCATTCAAACACATAATCCCAAACAAAGACAGTGAGGCCGAGCCAAGACTTCAAGCTACCAAGTCTGCAGGGCCTTTAAAAACCTTTGAGAAAAAGATTATATTAGAAATAACTTCCCTAAACCCATTATTTTTGATTCTTCATCAAGCACCATATGAATACTGTAAACCAGCCACATCCTTTTCTCAAAGCTTGTGGAGGTTGCATCTACAGTGAAAAATTTGAGGAAAAACATTCAAAAAACTAAGTGGAAAGCACAGCAAACAGCTTTACATGAACACCCGGTCACAAGAACGGGGCCAAACTACATCCTAAGTACAAAGGCTGAAGGACTCCACTGAAAACAAAGCAGCACAACATGACAGTTCAACAGGAAACACCACTGTGGTGGTCACCTTCAGCCCGGCACGTGAACCCCCCACCCGCACCCCTTCCCCGTGGTACACACACCTCAGCACAGCGCCATTCTCTACACACAAAACACACAAGAACAATCTCTAAGACCAAGGAAAGCTCAAGTAAAAGGGCTGAAGGTCTCTTCCTGCAGCTCTTACAACATAGACTTTCACAAGAGGTTTGTTTTCCCTACTCTGAGTGTCTTCAGTTTCAGAGTCAGCCATGGGAGAAGCTGAATCTCCCAACAGTTTGTGCTGCACCAGCCAGAACCACGCTCGGCTAATAGTCCATGTCTAGTGGCTTCTACCAATATTTACAATGAGGTGGCACCTTCATCCTAGAATGAACAGAAACTGGGATGCCTGGCCACTAAATACCAGTTTGGATCCCTATTTACATTCTTGCCCCACTTCCATTAGCAAGTTTGTCTCCCAGCACAGATAATCTGTGACTCTTTTCCAGGTGTTCTCACATGCAGAAGTTCGCCCTTAAGCAGATAACCCCCAAAATACCCTCTGATGTTGGATGGACTCAACAAAGATCTAGTAGTACCCCAAAGGCTTAGCCCTGGTTAGCTGGAGGGGGGGTCTGCAATTTGCCACCAGGATTTACAGCCCCTTGTTTTGCTCAGATATTCAAAACCCCCAAGGATGCAAAACCAGAGGCTGGCTCCAGCCTTGACATCTACATGAGTTGGCAGTTGATGGTCTTGATTTAGATGCCTAAAATAGGGGTATAGAGCCCTCCAGTTTTAAAGATGATATCCCGGTGACTTTTCTATGATGATTTGTGTCAGTATGACACTGTTCAGCTATTACAAACTCAGATCTACAGATGACCTGGAATAGGGCCTACTGAAAGCTCTTGCAACTTAAATTACAGCCTGTGATGCCAGGATCTCCTTGCAAAGGTGGCACTCAAGACCAGACCCTTTCAAAGCAAGTCTTGTTACCTTCTGTTGTTTTCAGGAATCACCAGGAAAGTGACTGTTTCAAAAGCAGCTTGTTTCTTCTCTCCTCACCCTGCTCCATCTGGCAATGAATTCTCAACTGCATTTGTGAGACCAGAATCACTGCCCTCGAGGAAATTGCAACATCACTGCAGGACGAAGCAGACAGAGAAGCTGAATTGTTCCTTTTCAGTACGTCAAATAAAAGCACAAGATAGGCAAAAAGAATCCAACTAGTTAAATCAGAGGGCTCTTTGGGTTTTAGATTCTGTCTGACGTTTGGCAAGTGTAAAGTCTTTACACTAAAACCTGAGGAAGCACTCACTGCCTTGTTAAGTGGGAGGAACTGCTCACTCTTAGTCAGCCACAGGCTTCTGATCTAGCCCTTACTCCAGCTAGAAAGACTCCTACAACTTGCCTTTTCATGGAAACACTTATGAACACCACAGTAAAGAAGCATTAACAGTCTTATTTCACAGTATATTTCAGTTTTGCCTCTTCGTTAGGAAACAGGAGGTTATCCATAAGCAAACAGGCTTTCTGGTGGTGGAGTGTTTTCTTCTAAAGCTTCCCAGCTTGATCTTGGATAGCTTCTATCAGTTTACTACTGGAAAGGTAAAAAAGATCTCACCTCCTTTGGAAACCAACCTTTATCTATCCCAGCAAAGAAGCAGGAGGTCCACACCAGAGGTTTTTTGTAAAAAACAACTAAACAACACAAATACTTGGATAAATTCACACAATAACGTAAACCATGAGAAGGATCATCAAAGACTGAAAGAAAAGAGAGTAAAAGAGAAAAAAAAGGATTTGCATACAAAGAGACCAGTAAAAAATTCAGAGATTTCCTACCCAATAGCTTCAAAAAGGGTCATCAGAGCTCTTTTATACACACAGCTCAGACATTCATATTTAACTACCCCTCAGCTACAGCAGTGGTGAATGTGGCTACTTCATTTGCCACCACCACAATTCCCATAGGACCTGACTGACAGCTTTCCACTTCTACCATGAAAAGCTGAAGAGAACTGGGCAGTTCACTTAGCCTAAATGGAGAGACCAGGACACACAACACCATAATGTGTGCTTAAGCCAAGACTACCAAAGTCTAAATGATATCAGACACACATCTGAAGCTCTGGAGTCCAAGCTCTTGAGAGGAAGCAGCAGTAAAAACAATTCAGAAAGAGAAGCTTCTTTTCTAATACCTGCAAAGTTAAGGTCAGATGCAATGTGTTTACTCTTACTGTCTATGCTCTCAGCAGCAGCACGGTTTTGTTCTCCTAGGTGTCTGCCCTGGTTTCCAGGTCAAATCCACTCTAAATAAACCCTTAACATTTACAATTTAGAGAATACTGTCCTACTACAAAAGGATCACAACTTAGCTTAGAAAATGTCCAAGATGATGGGTGAAAAACACATTTCTTTTAATGTTATCTTCAGAGAGAAGATGGGGCCCCTTGCAGATCAGGGATTAAGGACCATGACAGCATTACTTGAAGAGACCTGTTATCAAAACACACAGAGATGTTCCACCCATAAAATCAAGACTAGGAGGCAGAGACACCACTGGAGATTGCTCAAGTACAACCTCTATGAACCCCAGATAGCAGATTCTTCACAGATTTCTGGTGCACAGCACTGAAAAGTATTAAAAATTCCAATTCTCCCCACTTTTCTATTAAAAAATGGAATAATAAAAAACAGCACAGTCTCACTAACTGGGCAAATACTCAGTTTTGTGTCACAGACTGACCACTGTCACAGAGACACTTCAAACACTCCCACTCTCCTCTCACTGCTACATAAGTGTTTCTCGGTCTGACAAGCTCCTGTGGATCTCCTGCTTGTCATCAGCATCCTCATCATCGGCTGGATCGTTTTCCTCTCCAGACTCCACATATATAGGCCAGTCGTTATCGGCATCACCCTTCTCTTGGCCTTCTGATGACTGCTCCATTAGGCTAAGGTTGATGGGCATCGAGTCCTCATGGGTGGTGGTCACGCAGGTACAGCTGTCGCACAAACCGAAGCGCCGCAACCCTTGCGACAGGCTACTTGTGAAGGTTCTCCTGCAGCCTTTGCAGATGATTGGCTTGTTTGATCGATGCACCTGAAGTTAAAATGAAAACACTCTGGTAAAAAAGGCCATCTGCCTCCTTTTGCTCCTTCTGGGGCTCTGCTTTGCACCAGAAAAACACCTCTGCTTCAGCTAAAGGGCAGGTGATCCCATCATACTTGGGACTACACAAATCCCAAGTAGCCCCATACTTGGAGCTACGCAAGTACTAACAACCCAACTATCAGTGGCTTTAACTTAGAATCACAGAACGGTTTCGGCTGGAAAGGACCTTAAGATCATCCAGTTCCAACTCCCTGCCATGGGCAGGGACACCTCACACCGGACCATGTCACCCAAAGCTCTGTCCAGCCTGTCCCTGAACACTGCCAGGGATGGAGCATTTACCACTTCTTTGGGCACCCCGCACCAGTGCCTCAGCACCCTCACAGTAAAAAACTTCTCCCTTATCTCCAACCTGAACTTCCCCTGTTTCAGTTTGAACCCATCACCCCTTGTCCTGTCACTACAGTCCCTGATGAAGAGTCCCTCCCCAGCACCCTTGTAGCCCCCTTCAGACACTGGAAGCTGCTCTGAGGTCTCCACGCAGCTTCTCTTCTCCAGGTTGAACAGCCCCAGTGTTCTCAGTCTGGCTCCATACAGGAGGTGCTGCAGCCCCTGAGCATCCTCTTGGCCTCCTCTGGACTTGTTCCAACAGCTCCATGTTCTTCTTATGTGGGGACATGAGAACTGCACACAGTGCTGCAAGTGGGGTCTCATGAGAGCAGAGCAGAGGGGCAGGATCACCTCCTTCAACCTGCTAGTCACGCTGCTTTTGATGCAGCCCAGGACATGGCTGGTTTCTGGGCTGTGAGCACACACTGAAGCTAGGTCAGGTTCAGTTTCAGAACAATCAACACCCCCAAATCCTTCTCCTCAGGCTACTCAGGCTCACTTCTCCACCCAACCTGTAGCTGTGCCTGGGATTGCCCCGAACCAGGGGCAGGACCTTGTACTATGCATTATTACTATTACTACTTATTCCTAGACAAGTTAATCTCACATCAGCAACAACCACCTTGCACACCACATTTGGGGAAATCAGGAAACACCAAGAAGTTGCCCAAACTCCTGGAGAGACCGAATCTTTCCAACTTACACTTAAAGCGTGACTCCGGAGGTGCTCCTGGCGCGTGAAGCGCTTCCCGCAGGTCTCGCAGGGGTAGGGCCGCTCACCCGTGTGGGAGCGGATGTGCCGCTTCAGGATTCCCTTCTGCTTAGCTGTGTAGGGGCAGAACGGGCATTTGTGAAGCTTGATGGGCACCACTAACACATCACCTTTGGGGAAGAAACACACTGCATTAGGTGAGGCAGATTTCCAGTGGCAGCTCCTTGTCCTCCCCGCTGCAAACCTGAGTCAAGACAACCACTGTCCTCTTTCTCTGCACTTCCCTTACCTGGGATTGCTGCAGGTTGTGCAGTTCCAGAAGACATTAACACAGCTGCAGGTGATGGCACCCTTGAAAGCTCAGCCTGTCTGTACTTACACAGCTACTGCTCTGAGGGAGCTGGCTCTCAATGCATTCATTTGCTTTTAAGAAGGCATTTAATTAAGTATCAAACATTTGCCTTTAGTGCAGTGGGGTCTCTGCACTATCTCCACTGTCAAAGTCTCCCATTTCCTAAGATACCATTAGCATTAAGCAGCATTAAATCCTAAAACCTTTGACGCAAATTACACATAGGAGCAGCACAATATTTCCATGTGCTTTTACAAAGTGCCTAAATTGAGGTGTGGGGAGCCCACCTGAAAACAGGAATGTTTGTTTCTACTGCCAGTCACATCAGCCTCTCTACTGGTAATAACAAGACGAAGGGCTCCAACACATTTGATGAGGATATTTTACTTCTCCTGAAATTAAACTCTGTGAACACAAGTAATATGTAATTTATGAAGTCAGGCAAAAGAAGAGGATTAAAACTGAAGATCACACTTTCCATAAACATGGGTATTGCAGAGTTTTGCAGCAGCAGCCCTGGCATGAGCTTCCCCTCCAGCATAAAGGCTGGGATGTTACACTACAAGATCAGTTTTCCCTGTTTCAGGGAAGGGTTTGTGTATTGAGTCCTGAGCTCTGTAAGTTACACCAGGCTGTGGAATGTTCTTTGTACTGCGGTTTGTCCAACCCAGTCTCAAAGAACCCCAAAAGGAGTGTCTAAATGCATTAATATGTGAGTGAAATTCATCCCATCTGATTTGGGACCTTCACAGGGTGTTGCTAATTGCTGCTGGGTGGTTAGAGCTCTGCTTAGCAAACAAGAAACCCAGTTCCTACTTCTACCTTACTCCAGACTCTTCCAAGGTGCCTGTTCCCCCTCCCTCCATGGTGAAGGAAACCGGGAATGGATGTGGACACATGAAAGTAACTGGTATTTATCTCATCTTAAACTCTGTATTTCTCATTCCTCATGCCCTCTGAAAATGCTTCAGCAGGAGCACTGAAAGCTGAGGAGAGATACTCCCCTCCCAGTAAACATCCTCGGTGTTTGGTTTTAGCACAGAAACAGACCTAAGGCATGTTTGAGAGCTTCTTCACTCGGTTTAAAGCACATCTACCACTCAATTTCCACTTTCACACCGCCTGATTCTATCAAATTCTAGAAGCATCACCCTTCTAGTGAGTCATTAATGATCTAAAGACTTAAAGAGAGGAAAAAAAGTAAACGAATTATGTGTGCCAGATGCTCTTGCCTTGCTACACATTCCTGCCCAGAGGCACAATGTGCTGACAGGGCTCTGTCCTGGCAACCTTCGTCCTTCAGTGTCTTGTGATGTTATTAGGTTCCTTCTTTTAAAGCAGTAAGAGAATATATTGGGTTTATCTGCTTTAAGATCACACATGCACACTTGAGCTGGAAGTGATGTGAGGGTACTTGCTATTTAAGAGTAGAATGCTTGGAGAAAGCTTTTCTGCCTTGTGCCCAACCCACTCCTGCATCTGTCACATCCTGACCAGTGATGACACTTGCAGTGCCTGTCAGAGCTGCCTCCATCTTTGTAAGCAACTAAAATGCCCAAATCCTTATTGTCCATTTCAGGAGAAACTCCTCTGGCCCTTATCTTTCTCTTCTCCAGCTCTCTGTCACTGCTGCTACTGCTGGGAGATATTCCTGTCAGCGTGAGCCATCCCATCCCATGGGGCTCGGGAGGCAGTGGAACCTCCAGTGCCCAGCTGAAAAGCCAATCTGCCTCTCGAGGTAAAAATTAAGTCTTGTCTTTCTGCAATACCACAGAGTTTAAAGCTTTCAGTGCTCTGAAAAGAATTCCTGGGCATCACTCAGTGTTGTATAGAACCGATTTCTGTCCTTTTGAAGTTCAAAGCACCAGCAGCTGATGTGCTGGCAAGAGCTCTGGCAGAATGAGCTACTTCTGCTCTGTTAGTTCTGCAGTAGATCCCTCTTGTGGCAGCTCATCTTCCTGATCGCTCTTTATAGCACTAATGCTACAAGAGAAAGAGTCTCTTTCACAATCCTTTCAATCAGGTCCCAACTGAGATAGTTTATTAAAGCATTACCACCAACACTGAACTCCAGCATCTGCCTCAGAGAGACTGGAAGAGCCATCAGAAATACTTACCTGCCAAGTGCTGCACTGAATAAAGGAGTACAGCTCTTTGGGAGTCCAGAACAATAGTTTATTTTGCTACGGCATAATATTCAGCAATATATTCCTGCACAAGAACAAGAGCAACAAAGGAAGTCGCACACTTGGTGGATTCCTCCTCCAACCTACAGACTGCACCCCCTGAGTCCTCTCACCTGTGTCCTCACCATACCAGTCGCTGTGAATGTCCATCATGGAGCTCACTGCCACCCCTGCATCCTCTGGCCTACCCTCAAAGCCCCGGACAAAGTGATGGACCACGTCCTCCTTTCTCTGAGCCGAGCTGTTGCGCAACAGGGCCTCGAGGAATTGTTTCATGTGATAGTTATTGCAGGCCAAGTCCACGGCCTGACCGCTGTGCAGCCCCTCTTCCATCTGCTCCAGGGACAGCGGCGTCGGATACTGCGGCAGCCGCTCACCCGCTTCCACTTCAACCTCCACCTCATCTGAGTCAAACTCCACTTTGGGTTCCACCCCTTTGGGCAGTGAAGAGTTGACATCGTCCGGGGAGTCGCTGCTGACGGGGTCTCGGACCACGAGCTCCAGGGGATGGCAACCACTGCACTCGCCGCAGGGAGGGTCCTGCTGGCAATCCGAAATCCCTTCCTTCTCCTGCAGGGAGGACACAGAGGCAGAGCACTGGCTCTTGGAGCTGAATGAGGTGCCCTCTCTGGCAGACGCGGTGCTCCCACTATCAGCCTGATAGAAAGCCGCTTCCCTCTCTATCTTCCTGCAGATATCCAGCGAGGAGCGGATGTAGGTCTTGCAGAAGTTGACCACGTCGGTCATCTGCAAGTAGCTGGCTGCAGACATCACCTCGATAACGTTTTCCCCACACAGATCCAGCTTCCCGGAGTAAAGGAAATCCAGGATGATGGAGAAGGCCTCGGAGGTGACAATGTCCAGCGAGGCTGTGCTGTGCCTCCCGCTGTCCTGGATGTAGTGGATGAGCAGCGCTCGGAAGTACCCGCTGTTGGCGAACAGGATGTTCTTGTGCGCTTTGAAGATCCTCCCCTCCACGATAATGCTGCAGTCGCAGAAGAAGTCCCTCTTGCGCTGCTCGTTCAGCTCCCCCAGCAGCTTCGCGTAGTACGACTGCATCTCCATGGCTCCCGCCGCTGCGGGGGCAACGGCAACGCACCGTCAGTGGAGGGGGGGAAGGAAGAGGACTCCGGGACCCACAACAGCCGCGGGCCGCAGGGGCCGCACTACCTCCCCCCGCCCCAAGCCACAGCCACCACCGCGGAGCCCCGAGCCCCGGTCCCTGGTCCCAGCTCACCCCCGGTCCCCGCTCACCGCCGCTCCCGCCCGGCCGCCGTACCGGGGAGGAGGAGCAGGAACGGGAAGTGACGTAACGGGAGCCGCGGCCCACTGAGGGGCGAGGAGTCGGTAAATAGTGGTGACATCACGCCGCCAAGATGGCGGAGGGGTGAGAGCGGTGGGGTGGGCTGGGAGCGGAGCGGGGAGCGGTGGGGAACGGAACGGAACGGAACGGGGGATGGAACGGGGCATGGAGCGGGGCTGGCCCGGGTGTGCGGCCCGGGCTCTGCCTCACACGCGTGTCCCCCGCAGGGAGGACGCGGGCTGGTGGCGGAGTTGGTTGCAGCAGAGCTACCAGGCCGTCAAGGAGAAGGTAGGAGGCGGCGGGACCCACTGCACCGGGTCGGCGGGATGGGGGAGCCGCAGCAGCGCGGGGCTCTGCGGGTGTGGAGCTCGCCGCCCGAGCAGGGAGGGCAGGTGCTCGCAGTGCTGCTTTGCAATGCCCTGTTCCTGGCAGGGTTCAAGGCCAGGTTGGACAGAGGGGCTTGGAGCAAGCTGCTCCAGTGGAAGGTGGCCCTGCCCGTGGCAGGGGTTGGAGCTGGAGGAGCTTTAAGGTCCCTTCCAACACAAACCAGGCTGGGATTCTCTGATTTCCTGCTTGTGACAGCAGTGCTTATGTTAATTACATGCAAAACTCAGAACGAAGCTTTTCCTAACGTGTCTTTTTGCATTCTTAATTTAATCCCCCTCCATCATGTGTTGGATATGCAGGTTCTTGTTGTTATTCAGGTTATTGCAGTCTTACCTATTGCGCGTGTTGGGCTAAAGGCACTTCAGTCTCTGTGACATGAGTGGTGTTCCCAGAGCAACCATGGCTTTGTTGGAGCACAGAAGGATTACACAATCTATCTGTTGTCTTCTTGTAGTCCACGGAAGCTTTGGAATTCATGAAGCGGGACCTGGCTGAGTTCACTCAGGTGGTGCAGCATGACACAGCCTGCACGATCGCGGCTACAGCCAGCGTGGTCAAGGACAAGCTGGCAGTGAGTAGAGGTGTAAGAGCTGGGGTTCCTGTTGCAGAAAGCAAAGGGGGGGGGCAATAGGGTGTACCCATCTCCAGGGTCACAGTCCTCTGAGCAAATCCCACCATATAACCATGAGCTTCAGGTTTCAGATGTTCTCCCTGGTGCAGGTTTGGTGCTGAGCACTGTGTGGGATTTCCTTGCTGTAGTGGTGCAGATCATCTGGAGATGAGTGGAGGAAGGTTCCCTGTGCTTTCCCTTTCTCTGTGCACCATGTAAGCAGGATAGTGGCAGCATCACTCTAGTACAGCAGCAGACCTCCACACAAGCTGTTTGTGTTAGCCCTGCACAGCTGCCACAGCGACAAACCAGTCCCCAAAACTGGCTGATCCTTCCTGCAAAACCCAGGCTTGGTTGCCCACAAACCTATTTTAAGGCCTGCCTGCACCCCCCCACCATCTAGCCCAGCCTTGGCCATTGGTCACCTTGTTAGCAGTTTTTTGACAGGAGGAACACCCTCCTCCCTTAAGGGAACCTACCCAGGAAAGAGCAAGACCTGCCCTGCTGCTGCAGGCACTGTTATGAGGATGGTGAAGGGCTGGAGCACCTCCCATATGGATCCAGGCTGAGAACATTGGGGCTGTTCAGCCTGGAGAAGAGAAGCTGCATGGAGACCTCAGCGCAGCTTCCAGTGTCTGAAGGGGGCTGCAAGGATGCTGAGAGGAGCTCTTCATCAGGGACTGGAGGACAAGGGGTGATGGGTTCAAACTGAAACAGGAAGTTCAGGTTGGAGATAAGGGAAAAGTTTTTTACTGTGAGGGTGCTGAGGCGCTGGCACAGGGTGCCCAGGGAAGCTGTGTCTGCCCCATCCCTGGCAGTGCTTAAGGCCAGGTTGGACAGATTCTTGGGTGACATGGTCTAGTGTGATGTGTCCCTGCTCATGGCAGGGAGTTGGAACTGGATGATCTTAAGGTGCTTTCCAACCCAAACCATTCTATGATTCTGTATACTTACCCTATGCTGCCTTTTCTCTTCAAGAGGACCGAAGGTTCCTCAGGTGCAACTGAAAAAGTGAGGAAGGGGATCTCTGACTTTCTGGGTGTCATCTCGAACACATTTGCTCCCTCACCGGATAAGACCATTGACTGCGATGTCATAACATTGATGGCAACCCCCTCTGGCACCACCGAGCCCTATGACAGTGCCAAGGTGAGTGCCCCATTCCCAGAGCTTCCCTCTGGGATGTGGAGTCCCCACGCTTGTCCTCTGGGGGCTCATCTACCACCCCAGCACTGCTGACAGCTCTGCCCTCTGCCTCTTCTCCTCCAGGCTCGCCTCTACAGCCTCCAGTCAGACCCAGCCACCTACTGCAATGAACCTGACGGTATGACAGGGCTGCTCAGAGCCTTTTCCAGTGCCTTGACAAGCAACACTGTTTATGGAGGGCAGATGTGTCTGTTGCACTGGGGACTAGCTTAGAGTGAGAGCTTGCTGGGTACTACATGGCCTCTTGCTGGCAGAGGACCCATGACAGTGGATGGGCTCAGAGACCCACATCTTCCTCCTCCTTTTTCCCTTGCTCACTCCATCTAGTCTCATCTGTAGCATCTTCCTGGTGAAACTTCCTAAAGCTGTTCCTGCCCTGTTTGTACCAAGGTCTGGTATCTCTGTGCTTGCCCTTTCCAGGCCCTGCTGAGCTCCTTGAGGCCTGGCTCTCTCAGTTTAACCTGGAGGAGAAAAAAGGGGAGATTGCGGAGCTGCTGGCAACCAGCCCTTCCATCCGGGCTCTCTACACCAAAATGGTACGGGCCCTGCCTGGCTTCTCACTTGGGGTATGGTGCAGGGAAGCCCTGAGCTGCTGGGCCCTGGAGCTGATGGTAGAAAAGGCTGAAGTGGCCCACGGAGATTGGGATTCATCTTCCCTTCTCGTTTGTCATGGGCCTGGAACAGAAGTTCCTTTGTAGTCATCCAGTGTGTTGGAGCATCTCCCAAGCCTGTGCCCCTGAAAACCCAGGTGCCTTGCACAGGTTAAAGGGTGGCTGTAAGGATGGGGAAGAGAGGGGAGCTCGGCCCTCCCTCTGAAGTGACTCATCCCATTTCTTGTGTCATTCCCAGGTCCCTGCAGCTGTTTCCCATTCGGAATTCTGGCAGCACTACTTCTACAAAGTGCATCGCCTGGAGCAGGTGTGGGGGGGGTGTGGGTGTCCCCCAGGGGTGGGTGCTCCAGCCAAGGAGCTCTCTGATGCAGACCAAAGATGCTTTTCCTGGAGGAGCAGGGGTCTGGGCTGCTGTGACTGTGCCCTTGTCACTGATGGGGAGGGAAGGGCTGGGAAGGGAGCTGCTGACACTGAATCCCTGCAGGATGAGGCCCGGAGGGAGGCTCTGAAGCAGCGAGCGGAGCAGAGCATTCACCGAGAGGAGCCAAGCTGGGAAGAAGATGAAGGTGAGTCGGATGGTTGGGGATCTGCGGGAGGGCTGGTGCAGACCTCAGCAGTTAGAGAGGGTGGTGGCTCCTCCTCACTCCCCCACATTCATCTCCCAGCCCCACTGCAGCCACCCCGCTGCATGTCACCTGCTGAAACATCTCTCACTTCTCTTCTGCCTTCCTACAGAGGAGTTCTTGGGGATGTCACCCCTGCCTTGTGCAAACGTCACATTGCCAGAAGCAGCAGAGAAAGAGTCTGCCCCGGCAGCCCCGGAGGGAAGGCACCCCACTGCTCACAAGGGACCCTCAGAGGAGAGCTGGGCCGTCCTCCCTCCGGAGCCGGCCCCAGCAGAGGGGAGCCCCTCTGAGAGCAGTGAGAGCATCTCCCTTGTGACTCAGATTGCAAACCCTGCCTCTGTGCCCGCTGTGCAGCTACAGACTGGAGCTGTACAACCAGCTGGGGCCGGAGACCTCTCCCAGGAGCTGGTGGAGGCCACCTTGGAAGAGCAGAGCTCCCTGCCAAAGCCTCCAGACCCTGCTCATCGTTCTGCACCTACCCGGGAATCAGCAGCATCCTCAGAGCAACCGGCTGTTACCGAGCTCAAAGAGGTGGAGAGCAAAGCCCAGGCCAGGACAGAGACTCTGAAAGAGGAAGGACCATCAGACCTACGAGTCTTCGAGCTGAACTCGGATAGTGGGAAATCCACTCCCTCCAACAATGGCAAGAAAGGTGTGTACGTGGGGACAGCACAGGGCCTGAAACCTGCTGCTGGGGGTGGCAGCTTTTGGGGAAAAGGCTCTGATTTTTATGATGATAAGAAGGAGGAAAGGGATTTTGCCTAAGTTGCTCTGGAAGGGTAGATCCAAAGAGTTTCCTCATGGCCAGAACTAAAGTGGAAGGAAATCCGTCTGCTGTTGGGCAGGGTCAGACTGGTCACATCAGATAATGACAATCTGCCCCGGGCAGACAGCTGGGCTGGTGCTGCAGTTGGCTCTGTCCTGAGCTCTCCCTACAGCAGGGGAGGCTCTTCCACACTCTGGCTGACACCATTCGCAACCCTTTCCTTGCAGAGGATGCTGCCTGCAGCAGAGCCTGCTGCAGGGCTCCCAGAGCAATGGTTTGTGGGTTGTAGGATTACAAAGTCACTGGAAGCAGCCCAAGATGCAACACCGTGGCCAGGTTTATGAGCTGGGTCTCTGAGAAGAATGAAGTTAAACAAGAAATCCAAAGTCTGTTGGCTGGACACAGCAGGGCTTTGGTCCCTGGGTGCTGGGCCTGGGGTCTGGGAAAGGAATGTGGTGGTTCCTTCCCTCTGAGTGTCACCCTAAGGAGTGTCCCTGCTGCTTTTCTGCCTCAGGAGGTGGTTCTTTCTACTGGGGGTTATGACAGTCCCTGTAAGTCACTCCTGTCATTCCTTATCTGAAGTATTTTCTGTGTGACTGAAACTTGACACATCCCAGTTCTCCCAGGCCAGAGGAGAACACGTTTCACTGTTCACCTCTCGCAGTTGTTCTGGACCAGCCCTTTGCTGTGAGGCAAGTACAACTCAGTCCACCCCATCTCTGTTAATGAGCTGACAGCTTACTGCTGGGCTTTCTCCTGCCAGGCTGTGGGAGATCTGGGCCTCATGAATGCCAGGGCTTTGTGGGGCTGCTTAGGCACCTGTGTGCTTTGGCCAGAGCATCTGGAGAGCAGGTGCAGCTCTAACAGCTCCATCGTGATGTTTGTGGTTCCAGGCTCCAGCACTGACATCAGTGAGGACTGGGAAAAGGACTTTGATTTGGACATGACTGAAGAAGAGGTGCAGCTGGCACTCTCGAAGGTGGAAATGGCTGGGGAGGTGAGTCCAGGGAGGTGCTCACTCAAATAGGGTTGCATCCAGAGAGATGTGGCTGCTGCTGCTCTGCCTGTGAGCTACTGCCTGCATAGGGCAGCTCACAGGAGCCTTCTGGAAGGTGTGAGGTCCTCCTTGAGGACACAGGCTTAGCATGGGATGCTGCTGTGGGAGTCATGGGTGTTAGCTGAAGCAGTGTGGCTGCCTGGGCATGCTTAAGAGGGATGAGTGTGCAAGTTTCCTAAGGGGAGCAGAGCAAGAAAATCCCTCTTGAGAGGGTGTGGGAGCATGAGGATATGTCAGGCCTTGTGCTGACTCAGGCACCCTGGACAGGACGAGCTGTTGATAGATGGCTTTTGAGTTACAAACACTGAGGGATGTTCTCTTGTTTGCAGCTGGAAGATGAAGAGTGGGAAGACTGGGAATAAAGCAACTGCTTCCAGTGTGTGTCACAGGCTCATTTCCACCATCGACTGTGAATTAAATCACGGAGCGGCTGTTCCTTTGTGTGTGACTGTGCTGGGGATTACATTTCCAGGCTGGAGGAGTTTCATTCCTGCTAAATCCTGTGGGCAACTCCAGTGACCCCTTCAGACCTGGATGAGGAGGAGGAGGAAGCAAGAGTTCACTCATACACTTAGCTGCTAGGGAGCCCATCTTCTCAGTAGGTCCTAGAGACTGGCCAAACCAAACTGGCTGCCCCAGGTAGGGGCAGATGTGATGCAGTGAGGGGCCCCGGGTGCTCATGTGCCTGGCAGGGTGCTTGCTCGTGTGTGTGTGTGTGCACGTCAGCTGCAGCCCAGCAGCTTAAAGGCTCTTGGATGTGAGCTGTGCCTGCTCCCTTGTGCTCTGTGATGCTCCAGACCAGCCCTGGAGAACATTCCCTGCACAGGCGCTGCATGGCTGGAGGTGCCGCAGGCTCAGCCCCTTCTGCTGCCACTCGTTGCTGCAAAGAAAGGCAGTGGGTTTGTGGCTTTGAGCTGGGCCATGCTGCAAGGAGCCAAACTCCCCTCCAAACCCTCAGCTTCTGCCTGGCTTTTTGTCTTGGAAGCTTTTTCTAATAGGAACACTTGTTTCCTGCTGCAGGAGCAGCAGCTCCTCAAAGAGCCAAGGCCTTGCTGCTTCCCCCTGCACTGCCTTCCTCTCCTGGGATTTGTGTCTTTCAGGTTAAATTCCTCAAGCAAACTACTTGTGGCTTCTTCTTAACTTGAGCCCCTCAGGCAGGCAGCAGCTTGGGCTGCCCTGGGAGCAGAACCCTTCCCTGTGGTGCCCAGTCTGGGGTGCACAGCCCCAGCCTGGCCCTTGGGGATGGTGGGACCTGTGCGCTGAGGTCCGCTCCTCCAGCTCCCCTCGTGTCCCACCAGGGTCACAAGCTTCGCTGTACTCACTCGGGTTCCTTCACTCAAGCCCTCTGTGACCGCTTGCAGTGCTTCTCTCTGACCCACAGCCTCTCTTTTTGGGGCAGTTCCCTTCTCATGTCCTGAGGTGCTCCTCAGTGGATGAAGCTAATACACGGTTATCCTATAAGGATGGAGCCCTTGCTGCTGCCCCTGCCCTTTTGGGGGGTGGTTTTATACATGCTGCCTTTGTCCTTCTGCCCCTTCCAGGGCTGCTTGGTTGGAGCTGTGGGTTTCCTGCTGGCTTAGGGTAGCGTTAACCCAGGTACACTTGGAAGAGTTGGGGTTTTGGGGTTTTTTGTTCCCTTTAGGATTGATTCTGAAGCGCAGCTGCCCGAAGGGTTGCATCGGTGGCAGCGTGCCTTTGGGCACTTACATGAGAGCACATTTGTTCTGCAGAACCTGTGAGGGCTGGAGCTGAGCTACATGGGCTGGAGCTGAGCTACATGGGCTGGCAGAGCCTCTTGTGCCCCAAATGTAGCTGTAGCAGGAAAACCGGCCACGAGTGGGTGCCAGCAGTGGGGTGCAGGCTCAGGACTCTGCTCCCCAGCTTTGATGTGAGCGGTGGCTGCATCCCTGCCCGGCAGCAGAGCTCCGAGCATGCCGTGCTCTCTGTGTCACTTCTGGTTTGCTCTTCTTTAGTCCAATTAACCGGTGGGTTTGTCTGTGCAATATTCTCTGTTCTCAAGTATCCCACCTCTCGCTGAGCCTTTTCTAGCTGGGGTGAGAGTCAGGAGCAATTCTAACAGCTGGTAGTTTTGTAACAATGACTTTCTCCAAACCTTTTGCAGTTAACAGCAATTAAAGGAATTCTACAGAGTCTCTGCCTGTGCTGAGAGTTTTCTTTGCCTTTGGGATGGGGACGGGATGCGGTTGGGATGGGGATGAGATAGGTACAGCTGCCTCAGGAGGGTCTATGGGTCACTGTGTTAAACCTCCCTTTCCTCCCACTCTGTAGAGAGCTTGGATTGAACCCATCCGATGCCCAAGCATGAATGAACCAGAGGCCTGGCACAGTCACCTGTGAGGCTGAAGACACGGGAGACACTGACCTCCAAATTTATCCTAGTATTAGAAACACTTCCATTTGAGGCGATCGGGGTGAGTCCTCCTCAGGGGTTGGTCAGCCAAGGGTGCCTGCTGACCCCCTCAATGGAGGGTCTCAGCGTCATGTCCGGTTCCAGGAGCATCTTGAGGAGGTTCTGCCCTTCCTTGGAGATGCCGAGGTGCGCGGGGACGGAGACGCCCTTCTGCTGCTGGTGCAGCATGCGGGGGATGTCGGCATCGTTGAAGGGCAGGCGGGCGCAGAGCAGAGCATAGAGGATGACCCCCGCGCTCCACACATCACCCTTGCGGCTGTCGTGCGGGAGCCCCTGCAGCACCTCGGGCGCTGCATAGGCCGTGCTGCCGCAGAAGGTCCAGCTCAGCTCCTGCCGCTCCGGGGGCAGCAGTTTGGCAAAGCCGAAGTCCGTCAGCTTCAAGGTGAGGCCCTGCAGCAGCGCGTTCTCACACTTGAGGTCACGATGGGCCACGCCGCTCTCGTGGCAGTACCGGATGGCCTCCACCAGCTGCAGGAACAGCGCCCTGGCACGGGGCTCGGGCAGGGGCCCCTGCTGCACCATGTAGTCAAAGATATCCCCGTCCTCCGCCAGCTCCATCACGATGCAGACCTTCCCTTCCGCCGACTCCAGCACCTCGTGCACGCGGATGATGTTCCTGTGCTCCAAGCGTGTGATGATCTGGAGCTCCCGGGGCAGGAATCTGTGGATAAACTCTGCCAAGAGAATCATGGAATCAACCAGGTTGGAAAAGATCTTTAAGGTCACCAAGTCCAACCGTTGCCCAACCGCTGTCCGGTGGCAAGGGTGGAAACCCAGCTTCCTGCTGGGAATTGCAAGCCTCCGAGGATGGACAGTGCCTCTTTGGAGCCCGTTCAGGGTCACCGCTTACCTTTTGGGCCTTCCTTCTTATCAATTATTTTAATGGCCACTTTCTTGTGGTGCTTTTGGGAAAACGCCTCCTTCACTTTGGAGTACATTCCCTCGCCAATGGTCCTGCCCAGCTGGTAGCCATGGCTGAGCAAAAACCCCTCCATGTCTTCCCTTTGCTCCCTCAGCTCATCCCACAGCGAATCTTCAGCAGCATCCTGAAGGCACCCTGGGGCAGGGGGGACACACAGCGCACAGAGGGACCTTGTAACCCCCCGGGGGGACCATTGTGATGCAGTTTGGCTGTGCTCAGTCCCAGTGGCGGATGCTCAGCGAGGTGGGTGCAGGCTGGGACGTCCTCGCACTGAGCCGGGCGGTGGGCAGGGTGATGCTGCGGGGCTGGCTGGGGTCCCACCGCTCGCTCCTCTCCACCAGGCGCACCCAGGGCCCAGCCATGAGCTCCCAGCGTGTGCTGCAGGCTCGGAGGTTCCCCATTGAGGCCGGCGACTGCCCCAGCTCAGAGGTGCCCCCCGAGGTGCAGGAGCCCCCCGACACCGAGCGCTCTGTGGGGAGGTAAGGAGCAGAGAGGATGCGCTGCGGGTGCAGGGTCTGGCCCTAGCGCAGCCCTGCTGCGTCCCCATTGCCTGCAGCAGTGCCTTGTTTCGCTTGGTTGGGTGCGTTGAGCCCCTCTGTGTCTGGGATGGGGTGGGTTGATCCCTGCTCCCCTGCCTGCTGCTGCCCACAGGCTTTGCTGGGGCAGGCAGGAGCCTCTGATGGGTTGCGCCGAGCCGTGCCATGTCAGTGCCGTGCTGTGCAAGGCCAGACCATGCCATGCTGTGCTGGCTCATGTCGGATCATGCCATGCCATATCAGACAATGCCGTGCTGTACTGAGCCGTGCTGTGCTGAGCTGTGCTGGAGAATCATGGGATCCCAGCCTGGTTTGGGTTGGAAAGGACATTTAAAGCTCCTCCAGCTCCAACCCCTGCCACGGGCAGGGACACCTTCCACTGGAGCAGCTTGCTCCAAGCCCCTGTATCCAACCCGGCCTTGAACACTGCCAGGGATGGAGCATTCACAACTTCCCTGGGCAACCCATTCCAGTGCCTCACCAC
>WYDI02030670.1:4100-49084 GCA_009867235.2 Psittacus erithacus
ACAGAAAGTCCCACAGTCTACAGAAAGTCCCACAGTCAGGGAAAAAGGTATCCATCTTCCTTTCCCAGACCATGGGCAAGGGTGTTGTCTCCCTTTAGCTCTGTAGGTCATTCTTTAGAAGCAATAGCTTTCTTCTTGGTTGACCTGGAGTGCTGACATCCTACTTTCTCTGAATCACCCCATTGCACTGGATTCCAGCTGTTAAAAGGATGCACACATGCCCCTCAAGGTTAGCCCATACAGTTAGCAGTCTATATATGACCCTCTCTGGTTAACTTCATCCTGCACTTGACCACATGAATTGGGTGTAGTTCTGCAATCATAGTCCTTGCTGAGATACAATAATTCTGCTCCTACGGAGCTGAAGGAGGAAAACAAGCCAACATTTCACAATACTGCAGCAGTTTCTACAGAAATGCAGTGGATTAAAAGCTTCATGTCTCCAGCACTTACAGTGACCTTGGGATAAAAGCAGGTATTCTTTTTATCTTGTTAAGGCCAAAACAAATTAGTGAACCAAGCTGTGCTGAATCTAGCTTTGTTCATGATTATTGCTCTAGCACAGACCATTGAGCAAGAAAGTGGAAAATTGAACCTTACATCAAAAAGATGTGTTATCAATATCCTGGAGTGTAACAAATAGTAGCTGGGGTTTTCACCACACTCAGAGGTTTGGTTCCTACACAAATGACCACTAAACAGTTTAGATGAATTTCTCAGGTCTCTCAGCCAGTGTGGTCAGCAGTTTCTCAGAGCTGGACAAAGACTTTGTTAGTACCAGCATTTGGGGAAGGGGTGACACTTTATGGTCAGCGTAACACTCTACAGGCATTTAAGTTATGGCTCTCCACAGCGGTGTATAACAGATCAGAATTTCACCCAGAATGTTTAATTTCTTTTAATTGCCTACAGAGAGAATTCAGGGCAAGCTCATATGCACCTGACTAAAGTTAGGAAATTTAGATTTACAAACTAAACCAATTCTAAACTGTCATCAGATTATAACCAAAAAGGGAGCTATGTGGGAAGGGAAAGCTATCTACTAAAGACACATTTGCCTTTGGTTATACACATTGAGATATGAGACGACTCAATTATTGCTGAAGCTGCAGTGGATCTCAGAGAGATTACTGGGTTTGAGTTTTAAGTTGTCACACAGTATTTTCACAAGTCACAAGATGTGTCATCCTTGAGAATGAGGGAATGTTCTTACTGAAGAAGAGCTAGGACAAATATTTGCTTTTAAGAGGAAATTTGAAGTATTTGAACCCATGTGCTATGACTGACTGTAACTGTCAGAATAGCTAGTTAACATGGTCATTCAAAACTGCTGGGATTATTAATGAGCTAGTAACAGCTTACTGTTAGTGGGGTGGAAGATTAGTTAAAAGTGGGTTTGGTCCATGTGATTTGCTGCTTCTTGCTTTATGAGTGCTTTGGAGTGTGAAGAAAAAGGCTTTCAAGTGTCTGTGGGAAACGCTAAGTTGCTTTTGCATATAGGGAATTCTTAAGGCTATGAAGGAAACCTTTAATTGTGTAAAATGGGCAATTTATACTTCTGGAAGGCCACATAACAGTGCTGAGGTTAGAAGTGGCCATTACTAGTGTGGAAGATGAGAAGGCTGTGTTACTTTGAGCCTCTTGGGTGGTAGTGCAGCCTGGGGAGCTGACCTGTGCACTGAAACACTGTCATTCTTTTCCTGGCTGCTGTTAATTTGCTGTGCGATCTCTGGGTCGGCCATCTCTGTGCCTCACTTTTTCTTTTAACCTGCTCCTCCTCAGCTGTCTAGTCTCTCTTAGCATATATTCTTACTGTGACAGCACAGCAGGATGGTGATCTTCTGGGCACTACCCTGTCACAAAGAGTAATAACAACCCCTATGCCTCCTGTGGTGTACAAAAGCCCACTGCCTATGCATCACTTCTGAGTATGGGCTATGATGCTGATGGAAGCATTGACACTATTGTGTGGGTTAAGCACTGTGAGTTTATCTTAGGTTTATCTTAGACCAGATAAATTATTGTAGATCACACTTTTCTGTTTATATTCATTAAAACAAGCACTCTAAGACTGTCTTCTTTAATTATATTGCAGATATTTGTCATGCTGATTACAAGCACTTTACAGTGACTCCTTTGCAGTCACTGATATAATTATTTAAAATCTATTGGCATTTTCTTGTGCACATCTGTCTCAAGTGCTGATTACAACATCCCCACTCAGCTCTGCTGGGGAGAGCAGCAGGATTGCAGCCTAATGGACTGCAGAGCCAGAAAAGCAAAATAAAAGGGGGGAAATGGTACAAACACACAGAGGAAATGAAAAAGATGAACATTGCATCCATAATGTAATTGGAATGATTTCACCATCATCATCCCAGGATGATTTTATGATCCTTTATCACACCCTGGCAGTTTTCCACGTTACATTTCCTGCTTGTAACCTATGTTGTAAAATTGATGGTTTCTTTCTCTCATAGTTATTTTCATGAATGAAGGTTCCCACAGTTATGAGGGTGCAAGAGGCACGCCCTACTTGGAGACTAAATTATCTTGTACCATGGTCTGACTTCACATGAAGTATTCATATTTTCAGTGTGCAATTAGCTGCTTTGGGAATGGAGCACGGATGGGAATGATCTTGTTGTGCAATTAATGTGAAAAGCACTTTAATCAGGTGCCTTGTACCATCTAAAGCAGACCACATCACTCCTGGATTAACTGGAAGGGATAGGATGAAATACTTTGGGCCCCTCAGCACTTCATGTGGAAGGGGCACATACACGCCTACTAAACCCTTTGTTGCATCTGCAAATTACAGCTGTATGTTTAACCATTTGATGCTCCTCTTTAACAAACCAGTACCTGCTCTACACAGTGTTTTAAAGCAGGCTAGAAAAACACGGCCAAATTTCTCAAAACTAACTGATTCATTCCTCTCTTAAACCCACATACAGAACCTGAGGTTTACATTTACAGTGCTCAGATCTGAAGATCCACTGGTGAGGCACTTTCATTTCTGAACCTTCAGATTATCTATTGCTCACACCTTCCTGGCAGATGGTGTTAATTAAAGGTGATCTAATGCTATAAATACTTCACAGTATTAATGCTATCTGTGGTATACATCTTTTCATCTCCCTTTTTGTACTATGTGTTAAGGTTTCCTGTGACAGCTCATGTTTTGAGGACAGCAACACAGCAGTGACATACCTTTGTCTGGTTATCACCATGAACACATTTGTTCAAGGAAACTTGTTGGGAATCCTATCCTAATTTAGTTTAGTTTGCAATTTAATGGATTTCAGCATTTGAATGTGAATGCTTCATTTCAGATCAACCCTTCCAAATCCTCTGTCTGCAGCAAAAGACACATCCTTTGGATAGCAGCCATGCTGCTCATCAAAACAAAAGAAGTGAGGTACATTGTGCTGTCACAGCAAGGGACATCATGAGGAGCACCAGGACAAAGACAACACAGTAATTACAATATGCTGATTAATATGAACAGAAAACAGTGGATGGGATTAATATTAAGCAGACCAACACATGAACTAAACCTTCTTTCCCCTCTGCCTTTCTAATTCTTTTGTACTGTATTATCTGGTTCCAAATACCAAATTCAGACCTACGTTTAAACTTTTTGTAATGTAACCTGCTTTATCTACTTATTCCTTCCTACTCTTTTGCTGGTATTTCACTCTGCTGTCAGAATTGCATATAGAACAATGCTGCAAAATCAGGGAAATTCAGCGTGTAAGTGAACTAATGAAATTTTGCTGCTTCATGCATTATGTTGGGCTTTTTTACTATTTAAAATGCTCTGCAAGAGCAGGACCCATTCAGATGTTCTTCTGATCTTCAGTAATACACAGAAAAACACCCAAACAGAACAAATCTAGCTGCAAAATGAAATAGACAAAGAGTTGATACCAGGTGTGTGAATCTCCCAGCAATTTGTCCAGCTCCTGAAATCTCTGCTATGAATTAGTTCTTATGCTGTCCTGTTTGCTTCAGTTCAGTAGAGTAACCCTGGTTCCTGCAGCACTTGAATGAATTTTAAAAGCTTTGAAAATGGCATTTTTATGCTGTCAAATGATAATGACTTTCCTTTGGCTAGTTCCCTTAATTAAAGGGAAGATACAGAGCCGACAGCTGGATATGCGGGGCTATGGCTGCAGTAGGGATTGCAGTGATTTCCCAGGGCATGAGAGGTGTGCATGCAGCACAGGGAGGTAAGGGACTGCTGTGTCCAAATTAAAAGTCTTGTTCCAGAGTTATCATTCTGGAACAGAATAATTTCTGTATGTAAGTTTTAAGTCCTGTAGTTGTGCTTTTCCCTGGATCACTAACAGTGCCTCTGGCTTTCCTTTGTCATCCTCTTAAGGTCACAGACTGAGGATGGCTGTGAAAGAAGCCATGTGAGAAAACATGGCGGGACTGCAAGGTGCTATGGGGACAGAGTTGGTTCAGGAATGGGATGGAGGGATGGATGGATGGATGGATGGATGGGAAAAAGGTCACGAATAAGCCAAAAGTGGACCATGAGCGGTGTTAGAAATGTAGGAGAGGGCAAGAGGTGGTTTCTGCACTCCAAAGCAAGCAGTTGAGCTTTGGTTACTCACTCACTCGTTGTGGTTTGGATACTTTGGGTGCTGCTACTGCAGAGCTCCCTTCTGGCTGGCACTCCCCATGTTCCTCATGAGCTTGTTATCAAGGTAGAGCGCAAGCCTAATTACACTCTCCTTAATCCATATATTTACACTGCACTGTACTATGCCAGGGAGACGTATCCTTAAATAACCTCTTTCATTTCTATAGATGTTTGACAGCTACTAATGCACAAAACCCAGCGTAAAGATGAGGAGGTTATTTTTAGCACTGTTCTTTAGAGAGAGGGAGATGAAATCAAGAATCAAGTTACTTTTCTCAGGTTGCAGAGAGCAAATGTGTCAGTGTGACTCCTGCATCCAGGTGCTCAAGTGATGGATTAGGAGGGATTTGGACACAGGTGAAAGCTCTGCTGCATCTCTGTCCTTGTACTGAAGGCACTTGTAGGTTTGTAATAGAGGGTTAGCAAGAACAACCTTTGGGCTTTCAGTTACCTTGGACTGCTGCTTGGGAGGCAGAAGGGTGGTGGATGGTCTTTTCTATGCTGTTCCCTGGTCCTTCCCCACCCATGCGGTGGACATGGTCTTTTCAGAGTTCCTCTAGATTGGATAGAAATAATCAGGCAACAAGCTTTCAAGAGAATTACTTTGAATATAGTCTAAAAAAGCAGAGGAAGAGCTGATAACCTTCCAGGAGATGAATTTTCTCACCCATCTGGTAGTGGGCTTTTGGCCAAACATTAGCCCAGTGATGAGTGCACCTTTGTGGAGAATGGGCATTTATGTGTTTCACACAGCTCTATATAAGATATTCAAAATCCTAATGACTGCCTAGTGCTTCCCTCCTGTACTGAGTTTGCATTACAAGGTTTTGGAAATGGAGGGGCTACAGGGGCAGCTTCTGTGAGATGCTGCTTGAAGCTTTCCCCATATCCAACAAAGCCAATGCATATGGCTCTAAATGGACCCACCACCTGCCAAGGTTAAGCCCATCAGTGATGGTGGTAGTGCCTCTGGAAGAACATAGTTCAGAAAGAGAAAAAAACACTGCAAAGCAGCAATTGCAGCCAAAGAAAGCAGTGAGAATATGTGAGAGCAACAACTCTGCAGACAACAAGGTCAGTCCAGAAAGAAGCAGGAGGACTGGGAGGCACTGGAACAGGTTGCCCAAAGCAGTGGTAAATGCTCCATTCCTGGCAGTGTTCAAATCCAGGTTGGACAAAGCCTTGGGCTACATGGTCTAGTGTGAGGTGTCCCTGCCTATGGCAGTGGGGTTGGAACTAGACAATCTTTAGGTCCTTTCCAACACAAACCACCATATGATTCTATGATTGTATGATTTAGTCGCATCTGGTGAACCAATAAATGGTTACAAGACTGGTGCCACAGCCAGGGGTTTGGCTACCTAGACCCTGGGACCTGTTTTGACAAATGTGGTTTAATGGGGTGATGGAGTCCATCTGCCAGGGATGGAGAAGAGCATCTTCGATCATAGGCTTATGAAGACTAGCAGTTGGATGCCAGTGCCAGCAAGAAATGCCCAGAGCCTAGAGAGGGCTCAGAGGTGAGGAGGAGAGCACCTGAAGAGCAGCACAAAGGAATTCCAGCTACTCTAGGCAGTAAATTGGCTTCATTAGGTTCCCAGCTTAAATGCCTCTATGCAAACAAACATAGAATGGGGAATAAATAACAGCCGTTAGACCTGTGCATGCCTGCAGGGCTATGATTTTACTGGCATCATGGAGATGTTATAGGATGGTTCCTATGGCTGGAGTGCTGGAATGGAAGGATACCACTTTTCAGGAAGGGCAAGAACTGAAGACAAGGATGGGGTGTCACCCTGTATGTCAATGACCAGCTGGAGTGCATGGATGAGGAACTGACTAAGAACTTGTGGGTCAGGATTAAAAGAGGACAGGGATAAGCAACATCACAGTGGGGGTCTCTGCTACAGGCTGCATCAAAAGAACAGTGACCAGCAAGAAGACAGAGGTGATTTTACAGTCCTGCATCCAGCTTTCAGGCTTCCAACATAAGAAGGATGTGGACCTGTTGGAGTGAGTCCAGAGGAGGCCACGAAGATGATCAGGGGCTGGAGCACTTCTATGAAGACAGGCTGGAAGAGCTGGGGTTGTTCAGCCTGGAGAAGAGAAGGCTCTGGTGAGACCTTGTAACAGTCTTCCAATAACTAAAGGGGGCTAACAAGAAATCTGAAGAGGGACTTTTTACAAGTGACAAGACAAGGGGGAATGGCTTTAACCTGACAGGAGAGATTTAGGTTAGACATTAGGAAGAAGTTCTTTATTGTAAGGGTGCTGAGGTGCTGGCACAGGGTGTCCACAGAAACTGTGGCTGCCCCATCCCAGGGGCAGGTTGGACAGGGCTTGGGGCAACCTGGTATAGTGGATGGTGTCCCTGCCCATGGCAGGAGGCTGGAACTAGACGAGCTTTAAGGTCCCTTCCAACCCAAACCAGCCTGGGATTCTGTGAAATACAAAAAGAAATTTGGTGCTATAGTATCAGCTATTTACCGCTTTGCACCATTGATCATTTTATGCAAAGGCATTAATTTAATGTACTAATGTACCACAATGTCACAATGGGATTCCTATTTCTAGAGTGTATTGTTATGATGAATGACATCTATTTTAGCAAAGAAATTGTATCTTTGAATGAAGCTTGTTGTAGGTATTTTTATCCTGAATTTACTGACAGATTGAGACATAATGATATTTTAAAAGAAATCTATATAAAATGCTAAAGTCTTACTCCCATAACAAGGAAAAATGCTGCCTCTGAATATAATTGGATGTGGTAGGCAAGACTGGAGGTGGATTGGAGGCAAGATGATGTATAGATGCTTCAGCACTTGCACACCATAAGGACCACCATCTGCATTCAACTGTAAATATAAATAAGTAGGAGTCTCTTGTAATCAGTTATTATTTTTTTTACCCTTACAGTCATCAGAAGGAAGTGTCTAAACCTGCTGGATGGTTGCAAGGCTCTTTCTTCAGTAGTCTGGTCTGTTTGAAGGTTTGCAGTTCCATAGGAACCAAGAGCTGTTCCTGCCCTAGGAAGCCCATATCTTCCTGTAGACATAGCAGGAAGTTGGGTGGCAGAGTGAAAGGGCAGTTAAAATGAAGGCTGCCAAGTCTTATGTTTCCTTCTGTTGCCAAGAGAAAAACTGACAGAAGTTTGATTTCAGTTTCTTTGAGCTTGTTGCAACAGCTACAGAAACAAGAATCCGAAGGTAGTTTGGTTGTAAAGGCAGCCATTCAGAGTATCAGAGATGTAAGACTGACAAACAATGAGACGCCAGAGAGAGGGCCAACTGCAAGTAATATCAACTGGTGGGAAGCAGGGGAGATTTTTTGTCTGTGTTGGAAGGCAGAGGCACTTCTACATTGATCAGGAGTCAGATATTAGTCAGATCTTAGGAGTCAGATTTTAGTGTGAGGTGTCCCTGCCCATGACAGGGGGGTTGGAACTGGAAGATCTTAAGGTCCTTTCCAACCCTAACTATTCTATGATTCTGTGATTCTATCTGGAATGCTTTCTGTAGGTAAGTGAAAAGCAAGTACTTCCTCACCTGGCTGCCTAAGATATGACAGATGCAAATATCCAGCAAAAGAAAATCTAATGAATGAAAAAGCAAGTGCCCAGATAAAGCTGCCCCATGTCCAAGCCAGCTGCAGTGCAGTGCTCATTGATCTCATCATATCTGCCGCACTCTGCCTATCACAGCTCTGCCACTATCCCTTTGGGGTCTTTGTCTTTATCTGCTACCTTCACCACAAGCATAGTTACACTTTGTGAGCTGAATCAAACGCTTAAACAATGTTAAGTCAGTAACATCTGCTCTGTCTTTTAACATGCAAGGTTTTTCTTTTCCTTTTCTTTTTTCTCTAGAAAAAAATCCCAAGGATGCTAAAACTTATACTACAAATTAAGCTTCCTTCAAGCCTCCCCAGTGGTCCCTTTTTTTCCACTACTACAAGATGCCAGGAAAATATCTGCATCCTTCTGGAGCTGTCTGGGAGGCAGGGAAATGCTTCTCTTTTAGCTCTCAGGTACAGCAGGCAACTCTGTTTTGTCCATCTCTAGACCATAGAGAATTCAGCCTCATCCATTACCAAGACCTGACCTTTTAAGGTGATGTCTATAATAGCAATTCCTGCAGTGTAATAAGAGCATATCTACAAAGCAAAACAGCTGATGCTGGTGATCTGATACCTGCACTGTACAAGCTCAGGGGAGTGTTACTTCATAGCTGTAGTATATTCCCAGACTAGAGATCCATTAGTGACTGGAATGCATTAAGAGTGCATCCACTGTGTGTAGCTTATTGGCTTAGTTTAATTCAAAAGAATAACTAGTTCACACACTAAGAGACCATTTTACCATGTGAATCAAAGCATGGCATGTAGGGACAACTGGGAGATTTCCATCAAAAGCACATCAAAGAGCTGTCCCGAAAGCAGTATGGTGAAATCTCGTTGCAAAGCCTTTACTGACAGCATGACTAAGGAAAAGAAGTTGTCTTTAGCCGATGCATTATTTTAAGAAAGCTATTAACTGCCTTCTAACTCCTTTTTCTTTCAGTTGGAGACCCTTGGAGACTCATATAGAGCCCCCATGAGACTTGTGTGCAGGAAGGTAATGTAAACTAAACCTTCCCATAGGGATATATTACTCATTTCACAGACAGCTGGTGACAGACAAACCCAGACTTTAATAAACTTTTAGCCGCTCCTCTTTCACCAGAACATAGTGGCAACAAACACCCTTCCCATGAGCAGCAATCCCACATTTTCATTTTCTTGGCCAACAACCCTGTGTAAGGATGTGCAGGGTGCAGTTCCCTGCTTTCCTCTCCTTTTTAATCTATTTTTGTTTTCCACACATCACCATCCTTCCTATTTTCAAACTTAATATTTCTCTGCATGAAAAGGGGGATGACAGCAGTATAGAATTAGTCCAGCTAAGATAAAATTAGTTACCGGTCCAGTTAAAAAGATACTTGCATATCATTCAACTGAAATAAAAGGAGGAATTAATAACGCAGCTAAAATACTAATGTGTGGGAGGAGAAAATAATGATGTATCCAAAATATTAATGTGTGGGAGGAGAAATTAATAATGTAGCTAAAATACTAATGTGTGGGTCATTCCATTCTGGAGCTGATCCTCTCAGACAGGCTTTTTGTATCTCTCTTGTAAACCCTGGATTTCAGGGAGTGTAGACCTGTTTTCTTTAAGCAAGAGTTGCCCCAGTGTCTCAAGTTCCCACCACAAGACAGCTGGTGTTGAGGGTGCTGTTTTCTTCTTCTGATCCTTCTCTATTTTGGGGTTCACATGAAGTAAATCTTATGCTGCTACTATTCAACAAGATAACATTATGCTTACTCATGATCACTGGCTGGAGTTTTCTGTATATAGGAAGGCCAAGTTTTACCATATATACCATGGTAAACCATGATCATACACTTCAGTTAAACAAGATGGAACAAATACCCCATTGAGACTGACAGCTGTGCTTAAGGTGTCTGGTTAAGCTGTAGCCAACTCAGTGTATTCAACATGAGAACTCAATTGCTTGCTGAAGCAACATACAAAAGAGGTTAAGGCAAATGCTTAGGCTAGGATGAATCCTTGCAGTCTGTAACTTGTTACTAGTAATGACAAACCCGTTGTCCTGTGCTGCTGTACTCCTCTACATCAGTGCCTTCAATGTGTTAGGTCAGAAGTTAAACTTTATGCAGGTCAGTCATACTAAACACCCACTAGTAAAAGAACTTCCAGATTTGCAAGACCAGGAAGTAAAAACTAACAGCTGAAAGCTGTTTTAGCTGTCTTTGATTTACAGCTTTCAGAAGATTTATAATAGCTCTGTAATAACCCCTGGTGCTTTGCTTTTGCTTCACACACACATGCACACACAGAACCCTTCATCTTCTGATGTTTGAGACTACTGGGATTCATTAGCAAGAGTATTCATCTTGTTAAGGATGCATGAATAGCACCCACTGTAAGCATTAATCTGCTGTTGTCAAGTGATAATTGCAGAAGATGGTGATTGCATCAACCTTTACCAAGTTTAGCAGATGGAAAAGTCCTTGCGCCCTTGCTTTAGGCGCTTGCAGCTGCAGAGAGTAATTTTGTGTTTTCATAGGTTAGAAACCTGTGACACATTTCAGATTACAAAGTACCATAAAACTTTTCTTTTTGTTGCTTCCTAACTGCAGATAAAAATCATTTTTAGAAACTGATCACATCTAGGGCAGGACTGGTGAGCTAGAGTACTCCTAGATCTCAAATGATAGACTAGAAAACTCTTGAGAGAGGGTAAAAGGGGTAAAAGAATTCTCCTGCAGAAGTGACATTTGCTTCAGGTACCATAAGCAGCATCAAGCCCAATGGGGGAACATATCTGACTTTTTAACAGGTGTTTTAGGTCCAATTCCTTATAGAAAGTAGATGTCTGCATCTGAACCAGCCATCTTATTCTGCAATCCACAGCAAGAAAGGCACTCTCAGACCAAGATCCAAGGGATATTTCATACCATATGATGTCTTGCTTATCAGTAGAAGCTAGGAGAAAGGAGGAGGGAGGTGTGTTGTTCATTATTCAGGCATTTGTCTTCCAAAGCAACGCCCTACATCCTAGGAAATGGCTGAACATCTCCTGCTGATGGGAAGCAGAGAATAAATTGGTTTTGCTTTGGTTCTAGACCTGATCTTTGCTTTTCTTTACTAAACTGTCTTTATCTCAACCCATGTGTTTTTCATCTCATTTTATCCCCTGTCCTGCTTAGGAGAGGGAGTGAAAGAATGGCTTGGTAGGCACCTGGTGGCCAGACAAGGTCAACATACCACAAACAGTCATGAATTGTGCCCTAGAAGTGCCTGTTTTTTCCAGGGAAGAAGGAGCCTAGGATAAGCAGTTCAGATATGGGCATCTACCTTATGGTAAGAAGGATCCTACCATCTACATTCACTCCAGCTTCCAGATTAAGAACTCAGTCTCTTCATCTCTATTGTCAACTACTCTGAAGTCATGATGTGAACCTCTCTTCTGCAGGCATAGTAGCAGTTTCCCTTATGTCAGCAGGACTTTTCACTTGCTCATGACCAGATGTGCTGAACATCAACGTTCAGTCTGGTTAGTGGATCCACTGTTGTGGATGATTATGCTTTAGTTTCCCTGTGTCGAATAAGTATTGATTCATACTTACCAGCCAGTGAAGTCAACAGATGAAAAATGGTGCACTGATTCTCCCCAGAAATAATTATCTATGTTTGTCCAAGGCAGAGGATTTCGTTTCTTCCAGAAATATTATGGTAAAACTTTATTCTCAGAGCTTGTTTTGGGTTTTTTTGTATTTCTAAAACCCAAGTGGCCTTTTCAGTTAAAGCTTAGGAGGAAAACATTCATTTTTTAATAAGTCCAGTCTGACAGTTATTCCAATTTCTACCTATCATTATTTCCCAACTGATGAAGCCAGTCTGTCACAATGGTCTTACAAAGCAATAGGCGATAACCAATTTCTGGCACTCAAATATGAGCTTTCTTTTAGCTAAGCTCCAGAAAAATGAAATGCTAAGTAGAAGCTTATATGTCAGCAAACAGGAATCTTACTTATTGACAATTTCCAGGGGTTCTTTGAGCAAAGAAGCAGCACAAGGATTGGTCTCTGGGAAATGTTTCTGATGATGTGCAATCCTGAATAGCATTAAAGGAAAGAGCATTTTGCAATTTCTCTTATGCAGCCAACTGTGAAGTTCTCATTTCTAGGTTAGTTTTTTCATCAATTCCTTAATTAAAATAATCAGAAGACTGTTAAATACTGTTTTCTCATATTAGAAGCCTACATGCAAATTTAGCATAGAATAGCAATTTCATTCCTTCAGTAAGCAATAGTTGCCTTGCAATTTCAGGCTTGGAAGCTTTAGAGTCATTGTAGGATTCTACAGAGCAACCTCTTTATAGGAGCTAAGTGCTTTAGACACAACAGGACAAATTCTGGTACAAAGATGCTGAATTTTTGTGAAAATGAAAATGATGTGAAGTTACACACAAGGTAAGTCACCCACAGAGTTAGCTAAGGCTTTAAGTTGGATCTAACTTCTAATCCCTCTTTCATCCATGTGCTGAGCCATCTCATTGGAGACTAATGATGCTTTAAATCAGGTTCAGTGCCAGATAGAAAAGATATAGGATAAAGGCCCCACTGTTTATTTCAGCCAGTATGTCCCTGATTTGTGGTGGAGATAAAGACAAAGTCCCCCCAGTGGCATCTAATACTTATTCCACCTTTCCAGAAGAACAGACAAGGAAATATTTACACACACACCCATGTTCTAGCCGCCAATATATCCATTGGGTATACCCTGAGAAGCTCTTCCAGCATGGGGGAGTGAACTTAGAAACATGAAAATACACCAAATCATATATAGGTAGTGGCTAGGTTTAACAGTATCTCACTCTAGAGATGCTAACTCTTCTTCCAAGACATTGCTTAGAAAAGGACCATATAGGTATTCTCTGTATTTAGGGATATATCACTGGATTGTAGCCAGGTATAAACTCAGGAATTTGAAGGGATGATCACAGCAAATTTCTTTTGCAGGAATGCAGAATGACCACCCATGGCCCTTTACTATGTTAGAGGTAGAAGGTCTGGTGCTGGAAAAATAGGGGTGTAGGCAAACATTCCTGCCTACTGCGCCTCACTAAGGACCATGTCCTGGTAAAACAGTGGGGAATTATCCTAATTTCCCTGTGTCAAAGCCCATGAACATATTTAGCCATGAACTTCCTGAACCTGCAGGTTCTTCTCATTTGCATGTTGCAGCTTATGCTTGACTTTGAACAGAGCGCTTTTTGATGAATTGGTTTTGCTTGCAGCAGTACTACCATTAGAGCTGGCACAGATGGCCAGTGATATCCTGGTTAGTATTTTGAGACCCACTTTTTTATTTAGAAATCTAGTTTCACATCAGAGCAGAAATTCATCACAATAAAAATTTCTAAATTAATTCATTTTAAGCTTTTATTTTTAATGGGGAAATGGAACCAGTGCAGAATTTAAGAGATTTCAGTCTATGGAAAACAGTGATTTCTCTAGTGAAGAAGAGCAAATTTTCCAAACTAATTTCCCTTCTTTCATAACCTGCATCTCCTGCTGCCTGCACAGGGGAGGAGAGGTTGATAAGTTTATTCTGCCTGAAAATCCTCACATACCATTCTGAGCATCTCTTGTGTAAATAGCTCTCCTCCAACTGAAAAGCTCTTCTAGAACTTTACAGCTCAGCTGCTGGAAAACTTCTCACTTCCATCCTAGATAGCTCTTAAGTACTCAGTCTCCCATCAACTTGACCTTTTCCCTTTTCAACTCTCCTTGAACACTGATGTTTCCAGATGAAGCATTCTGACTTACCTCAGACTGCCCTCAAATTGCTGATGGTTGAAATATGCCCAGCTTGTGGGACAATATATGGCTCTAGCATCTCACCATTGTGGCAAAATGACAAAGGCAGCAGTAGAGAAGTGAATTTGTGCTTGCTGTGTCTGTAGCCTCTGTCAGACCCAATAATATTAGCATTATGCTTGTACCAGCTTGCAGTAGATAATTAGCTTCGTCTCCTCTAGGCATACAGAATGTGTTTATCCACTTAAAGAGTTTGCTTCCTTCAAGAAATATTTAACCCACAGAAATTGTGGACAGTGTATGTTTCCAAAACTAAACTATTTCTTGCACTGGTGAATCATCAGTGGTCTGCTTCTATGGTATTACAAATTCTGTTCAATAGCAATGCATTTTTTGTGTTTATACCCCATTTGTGTGCCATGATTAATACTCACAATTAGGTGTGATACAAATGATATAAATTAAATCAAATGATGGTAAAATTTGCAGTTCAGGAAACGTATGCTAATGAATTTAACTGATAAAGACAGAAGAATTTGTCTTCTCAAACATATTAAAAAAATCCTTTATTTATGTAAAATGAACTTTCAGAGCCTGTGATTGAAGATGTCTGTTACATAAGCAAATGAGCACATATTTAAGTTAAGCTACAGGCATCAGCCAATTTAAGTATATCCCCTAATAGGTATGGGATGTAAGACAGTGCTTATCTGCTCCATGACTGAGGACCTGTCTTTCCATATAAGTGCTTAGAAGGAGTTTTACCCAGGAAAATGAGTACCAATTGCAGATTCTACCAAGAACATTCACTCTGTAAGTAAAGCTGCCTGAACAACCTACAGCTGTACACCCAAAGTTGAAAAAAAATCATTTTTAATTGTCTAAATAATTTCAGTTTTTTAATCGGAGTTATAGAACAAAAATATGTGGCCAAAAATTCAAATCTAAATAGCTCTCCAGTAACTCCTGGCACGTAAACTACCTACCTGTTATTTCTAGGACCATTTCTTAGAACAGCATTATGAGTTTGACTGCAGAAATACAATTCTTGACTTTAAAATAATGCTGCACAAACAATTCTGGTTATTTCTAAAGAGAGGAAGAAGCAAAACACATTTTCTCAGAAATCTTTAACAACTGAGAAAGAATCAATAAAAGCTGCTCAGAAGGGCTGTGGAGTTTACATACTTGGAGTTACTCTTAGAGCTTATCATATTTCAATAGTATTTGCATTTGCAAGATATGTATAAGAGGATAGCACAGTGAACGATGAGAAGACTTAGCATCATTGTTATTTAGGTGAGTCTTCTGAAAGGCACCTCTAAATGTATACACAGTGAAATGGAAAGATGAGCTTAAAGGGAGAAAAACCCTCTTCTGGAAGTCAGTTATGTGTAGTGAATTTATCTCTGAGTGTATTATAAGCCATGACTCCTTCATGATCCAGAGGTATATACATATAGCAAGTGAAAATATCAGTCTGTGTATAACAGTAAGTGTTTAGGAAACACAGTTATGCCTAATTCAAGCAATTGGCCAGACATTTGAGTACTGCATTCCTTTAGTTGAGTACAGCTGTATCAGTGCAACGCACTGCATGAATACTTCATGGCTTCTGGCCTGTCTCAATCCTCTGCGTTGTTAACATCTAACATGATTTTACACCTAGCTTTCTTTACAGTGAGGGTGGTAAAATACTGGCACAGGTTGCCCAGAGAGGTGGTGGATTTGCCATCCTTGGAGACATTCAAGGCCAGGTAGGATGTGGCTCTGGGCAACGTGATCTAGTTGAAGATGACCCTGCTCATGGCAGGCGGGTTGGACTAGATGAGCTTTGAAGATCCCTTCCAACCTAAACTATTCCATGATTCTGTGAAAATCCACCCAGATATGGCTCTGAGTGACCTGCTTTAGAGGACTCTGCTTTAGGTGGTGGACTGACAGTCTCTAGAGGTCTCTTCCAAGTTCAGCTACGCTATGATTCTATTCTATTATATTCAAGCCAATTGTTTATCCTGAACTAATTTTAAATGATTTTTTATATGATGGAACAAAGAGCTGAAGATCTGTTTCTTGAAACTCAGACTTAAGCATAGCTGAAACTCGGTTATGAGCAGTTATGAAGTGCCAGTTACAGTTGATTTCAAAATCTAGACTACAGATCATTTAAAGCATTCTAGCACATATTTTCAGCATATCTGTTTCTTTTTTTCTATTTTCCCAATTGCAGGAGGAACTTTCATTTTTTATGTTTCCAAAACATACAAATGTTTCTCTTTGCCTCTAATTTTTATCTGCACTTTATTGTTTTTTGGTAGGATGTGTTAATTGTGAGGCTTCAGTTATGAAGTCCAAAAAGATATAAAATTTACTTAGGATGAAATCTTCATATAAATTTCCTACATTACAGATATTAGAATGGTTAGGTGAAAAGAAACCAAACCAGCATCACAAGAAATGGGTTATGCAGTTTCTTTTAAGTTTTGATACTATTTAAGATATATCTTTTTATAACCAACTGTTAGATAACCTGCTGTTATTGATCCCACAAATATTCTGGTCACTACTAGTGGATTGCATATAAATGCAGTATAGTTTAAGAACTGTAGGAACAACTATTTGCACTCTTACAAGGCTTATCATAAAAAATGTGTCATATTGCATCACTTTCCTGGGTTGATAGTTGAAAATTATCTAAAGAGGCTATGGGAAGTCAACTTCAAGATGGTTAGGAAGATGCTTTCAATCCAAGTATTCTTGTGAATACTTGTGAGCTTCTGGAAGATTTCTGCAGTATTCCTTCAAGGAAACACAATCATCACTGACATAGTTGGTCTTTGGAAAACAAAGGAGCAAAAATTCACCTATTGAAGATTGGAGATTTAATGTAGATTAGAGGTATGTGTTCTGCAGGGGGTTGAAATAAGAATATTATGGAAGTGCAAGAAACAAAGTATTTTCAGCACTAGCCGATGAGGAAAACAGGTGACAACCAAAAAATATGTCATGATGATGAATTATTTTGTCATCATGCAAAGCAAGTTTTTGGCTTCTGAAATAATTTTGCAATATGGATCAGATTCAGGAAGATTCAGACAAAAAAAAAAAAAAAAGGAGAAACATTCCTTTAAAGGCTCAATCTATTTCTTATCAATATTGTTTTAAACTCAACATTATCTTTACATTTTTAACCAATGTTTTAATTCTGAGGTGGACTTCAGTTTCAAAAAAGAAAAAAAATTAGCAATGAATTGAAGCAATTTTTAATTTAAAAGACATTTCATTCAACGTTTTGTTCTCTGTTAAAAACATTTTGCTACAAGACAAGTATTTTCCCTTAGTTTTCTGGTTCAGCAGACAAACCAAAAAATGACATTATTTACAAATATCTATTGAGCATACTTTGATCCCCTGATCATTTTCCATGAAAATGATAATGTTTCCTTCTTTTTTTCCAATTCAGACTCAAAAAATTATAGTCAACTGGCTTCAACAGTATAGCACAGAACAAAAATTGCATTTAAGTCCCTTGGTGATATTCTGTGGCTGGTGTTACAACCACTGTCATAATAGACGAGAAGAACAGCCCTCCTGGGTTTAAAAGAAATGTTTATTATTTGCTCATTGCATTATAAAAACTAAGTAAATTTTCCAGCATTCCCAAGATAATATCAGTAAAAAAACTGCCCAAAGATCAGTGAAATGACCGAAGAGAGACCAGGGGATACCTTTAGCTTCATTAGTGCTTAGACAAGAATCTTGTAAGTAATTATTATCATTTACTATATATCAGTTAATGATGATGCAGACATGCTCTCAGCCACCTACTAAACCAGTTTTTAAGACTGATTAGATGAAAAACACTAAGTTCTTGAATAGCAAGCTGTTGAGTCAAGTGCTTTCTAAAAGTGAATGGACTCTCAATGCATTTATATCATAAGACAAAACTTATGTGTTTGATGGTACAGGCATGGGAGTATATCTACATATAGTAAGAATTATAAAAATATACCTGTGCTGCAGCAACAAGTTTTTGTAACTTAAAATCCATCTTAGGCTATCTATTAATTTGTTCCAAACTACATGGACATAATGCAGCATTTCAGTGGCTAACAGGGATCTCAGGTAAAGAGTAAGATTGCTTTCCTGAGCCCTAACTAGATTACATGGTACATAGCATGAAATCTCCAGGGAAACTGCGAAAAAGCCATAGTTTGACCACTTTATTTCTCCAAATGAAAGAATAAAAAGAAATCTAATTCCATCTCAACAGTATTTCCAGCTGCATAAGGTCCAAACTCATTATTTGTTTCACTTATAGAATATGCTGATTACAATGACACTATCTACTGTTTTATTAAATGTAAGCATACCTAGAAAAATATTTTTATTTTAAATATGTTGAAACCTACTGAATTTAAAACAGGAATGAATTTGATGTACTGTTTTATCTTCCTTTGAAAAGAAAATAAGCAGCAGCCAACCAGATTCCACCTGGATATCTGTTTGTCTATGCTACTTCAATACCAAGATAAAATGTAGCTTTACTTTATATAGGCTAGCACAACAAATACTATTACATAAAGGAGCATAAAAAGAAAATTAGTTCCTAGTGTTCATAGGTATTAAAATAATGAAGGGATGTCCAGGCTACGCTCTGAGGAGATGTAATGCAAGAAAATGTATTACAATGACAATAAAAATGGCCCTACAATGAAATCACCTTGTGATGGAAGACACCCTTTTTTGTCCTGGGGTGAGTCAATATCACCCCTGGAGCATCAGATAACAGACTATAAGTATAGAAAAAATATATATGATGCAGACAGAAAAAGTACATCAAGTGAATCTAGCCTGGACTACCTTGTAGACAACAGAGAAGCAGCAATAAGGCTTTTCATGCTGTCCTCTACAACATTCTCAGAAGCAAGCTAAGGCAAAATGACCTGGGTGAAATTCTTGTCAGATAGAAAACCCACAGTGAACCAAAGCCATAGAATAATTACCAGAAAGTTACACCAGTAATTAAACTTGACAGGTTTATCAAGTTCCTCCAGAAGTCTGTACGCAACCCAGTACTAACCATATTTCAGTCATATCACCCTTGCCGTTGATGTGTATAGAGATTGAATTTTCAGCTGATAAAAATGGAAGGAACTGGGACTGAAATTCTATGAAGCTGAAAAACTGAAAAAGTGGTCTGATAATTTAGAACAAAATTCAGAAAAATATTGCACTTCAACAGGAATGATCAGCTCCACAAGTACCAAATGGGGCAAAACTGCTTAGGAAACAGTTCTTCAAGACTGCAGGAGTCTGAAAGAATCACAAGTCCCGTAAAAGTCAACAATATAGTCTGCAGAGGACCTCAAGTAATCTTTGTCTTCTTTCTAGCAAATTTAAGTTCTCATTAGGAGTTGTGTGTGCAGTTTTACGCACCACAGTGGACCGCTCAATGTCCAGAATAAAGTAACAGAAGTAGTAGTGAGAGTACTGTAAAATATGACTCAAGAGAAAAAGGTAAAGAGGACAAGATTTTTGAACCAAAGAAGAAAAAACAGAAGGATTCCACAACAGTAGTTTTAAAATATATACATGGTATCTGCAAAGAGGAAGGAAACAAATTGTTCAAGTCCATTGAGACTGGGTAAATTGCCAAGATCTAAAACCCGCAGAAATGAAAATTTTATGCAGGCAATATGAGAAGTTTTCTAATAAGTAAGACAGTAAAACATTGGAAAAATGTCTTAAGAAACCTGAGGTATTGAAGGTTTCTGAAAGACAAGTTGGACAAACTTCAGTCAAGATAGTCTATGTAATAATTGTTTGGGCTGAAGGGTAAATGAAAGACACTTTCATGGTGCTTTCCTGCCGCATTTTCTGATTCCAGAAAATCAGACTCCCATTTCCCTATCTGTCATTTTCCTCCATTGAAGGCAAACAGTTCACTCATGGAAAATACTCAGTGCACTGTAGGTTCTACTATAGTACTTGTAGCGTAAGCTACAACTGTGCTATGTAGTCTGAGAAAATCAAGACAACAAAGCTGTTTTTCATACAACTCCCTTATTTTGTACATCATAGGCCCCTTGCCAAAGCAACCATTGTTTTCAAAAGCAAGAGATGAAAAAAATTAAGCTTGTCCAAAGCCAATCACATACAAAGAAGACCTCAAGCAACTTAGGGTTACCTGAAATTTGGCTTTGCTTCTAGTGGGGGAAGGTGGACAAGAGCATCAAAAGCATTCATCTGGCAATTTGAATTATTCAGTACCTTTATGATTCTCTAATGAGACAACTCCTTCACACAGACTTGTATAATAATATCTTGAACGTATCTCATGGACCCAGCTGAAGGTAGTTTAGAGCGAAGAGGAGGTACTACGACCTGCAGTGGCTTTCACATACATCACTATAAGCAGAGCAAGAAAATATGTGCCAGAAAAAGGATGAATTCCAGCACAAACACACCCTAATTTTGCCTTCTGGAGCCAGGAGTGGCCAGATCATCCTGCCTGCAGAAGTAAAAGACCACACCATACCAAACAGGTCTAGGGGTGCCTGTTTGTAGACTAAACCAATGTTTATTCACACTCTCGGTCTGTCTCACTGTCTCTCACCATTTGGTACTGTAATTCTACAAGCATCACCACACCAGACACAATGATCTGGCTTGGATCCTAAGTGTTGCTGGACCTGGCCAGATAAAGTTGCATCTAAACCGCTGCCGAGCCTAAAGGAGGACCTAAACCCCAGTCTCTAGTAACAAACTCAATGCTGAGCCAATTTTGCCTAAATATTTTCCCCTTGAATCCTCCTTCTCTCCCTGCCCTCTTTCAATACTACTTTTATCTTTTTCTTCATTTCCACTGGGCTATGCACGTACAGGAACTACTTATTCAAGTACCAAAACTGTCCATGTAGTGAGACATTTTCTCTCGGTATAGTGACAATTAAGGTAAATCAAAAACAAAAAAAAAATCGAAGCAAAACCAACAACTGCAAGAATAAATTTATCATCTTTCACTTCCCTTTAAAAACTGTTCCTAACTACTTTGTCTGTTCCTGAACAGACATATTCCATTTGACTTGAAAATATGTCGTGCAGGTTTAAACTGTCTCATTAAGAAAGACGCTTTCTTGGCACTGGGTATCTCACAAGCAAATAAAGCTCGATGAATTGCCAGGGGTCTAAAAATATAACTTATTCTTTCTTTAACTTTTCAATATTGAGAAACAACAATTATTTACAATAAGTAAACAATACATAGTACATTGGTACACACCTTCTATTGCCTATACGAGCATAAAATTATTCTCTCTCAGATCATGCCTGCTTAAAATCCACCCTTGCCAATTTTTTAGCTGTGGTCAATTGAACATTGCTCTGCTATGGGAGGCACAGCATTACTCATAGAGGCTCAGCTGACTGCAGAACAAAAGCAGACTGTCACAGACTTGTGGGTGTTTGACAACCTGCTCTTCACAGCTGCACACTGAGAATGCAGGACTGAGCACAGTCCAGTTCAGCTCCTGCCATATATAATTACTTTATGCTGTTATCATAAAGATATCATCCTCTCTGTAATTAAATCTGTGCATCATTAAAAAGTCACTGCTTTACTATTTACAGAAGCAGTGAATTTCTCATGATATATTTCTCTATTTTGATGATCTGACATACTTTAATTAGCTCCAAAATAGTGTTTTTCTTGTATCAACACTGCTAGAAAGAAGTCCTTATGTTTAGAACAATGACAACTGCCTGAGATTGCAAGAGATCTGTGTTTAACTGTCCTATATGCCCCTAGCATGACAAAGATGCCCATTTATTATTTTACAGGCTGTCAAAAATGGACTGCACTAAATCATTTAGGAAAAGCATACTTATTCTTTTCTTCAGTTGCAGATAGTTATTCCCACCATTTCAAAGTCCTGTTTCTTCCATTTCTAAAATATATCTGGAAGGTGCCTGATACCTTTAGACTGAGTCAATCCACCTATGGCAAAGTCAGAGCTAAACTGCAGCTTCAAAACGACCTGACTGCAACATCTGCTCTCTGTTGTCACCGCAAATCAATGCCTGAAAACTGTTGAGAAAAACAGGGCTGTGACCATAAGGAAGATAACGGGGTGAGCATTTACAGGGCATTGTGCTGGGCTTGTAAACTCAAATGGGCACATCACGCACAGGTTAGCGCAGTTTAGGTAGCATGTAAGCTCAACTGAAACACGATGGTTAAGTCAGACATGGATATAGCAACCATGCCCTGATGTCTCCATGTCTCCCTCTTAAAATAAGTTTTTGTGGCTTATTACTGCCTGCAGATTATCCTGGTCGCAGACACATAGGTTGATTCGGAGTGACAGCATACCCAAGGAGCTGAAGGCAGTATCCCATGAATGCTCCATCTTCATTTATCCTTTTCCATGCTTCTGCGTACACTTTGGTTTGCTCTCTCTGGCTTTACAACATACCAGTTTGTAGGAATGCTTTGAGCTCTCCTATAGTGGGAAACCACTGAAGGGTTTCCAGCCTGGGCACTGCTACATGGTATGTGATATGCTCTGGAGTGCTACAGAAACCACTCTGAAGGCAGCTGAGTGCCTTCTCCTATGCATAAGGGCAAATGGAGCTGGAAGGAAAGTCTTTACCACTGCCACTGTGCATTGCAGTCATTAAAGACACTAAATTAGGGTTATTAAGTGCCAGTTACTGTAATTGGAAAAGAGTGACTTTCATTTAGACATGGGACTTTCAAATACTAAGCCTCTTCTATTGGTAAATAGCCCCATTTCTGTTACTAATAATAGGAAGAGATATTAAAACAGGATCTCTGAGATAAAACACATAATGTAATAATTGCGCATCTGAGAAATGGCAGTTTTCTATTATGGAGAAATACACGGGGAAAGGGAACTCAGCGCTGATCAGCCTGATACAGCAACATGATTCAGGGTGAAGCAACCAGATTCTGCCTAAAATTGCACATGTAGTACTGCATCACGGCAAAGAGATGCCCACAGCACCCATTCACAAAGGTTCTCAGCACTAAGGACCACTGAGAAGCAGCCTTCTCCTAACAGAGTAACCCAGCTTGTGGCTGTCTTGGACTTGTTGCTGCTTCAAGAACTAAAGCCCTGAGATAAAGATGCTATGGCTCCATCAAGACCATGAACACTACATTCACAAATAACTAGCACAGAACCAAAGGAACAGGAAGAAATTTCTAGTAAGCATTTGGACCTTCCCTTTCCCCCTGCCCTCACCAGTAAAACAAATGGCAAAAAAATACAAACCAAATTGGGGTTTTTTATGCTACTTTCAGCTGACCCAGTTTCTGACAAGAAAAACTGTGAACTTTGATAACCAAATTCCACAGTGTTGCATTGTTTTCAGCACAGGGAGGAGCAGCAAGTATGGTGCAGTCCTAAATATTCATCAAGATGTATTAGGCATAGAATCATAGAATAGTTAGGGTTGGAAAGGACCTTAAGATCATCCAGTTCCAACACCCCTGCCATGGGCAGGGACACCTCACACTAAACCATGCCACCCAAGGCTCTGTCCAACCGGGCCTTGAACACCACCAGGGATGGAGCGTTCACAGCTTCCCTGGGCAACCAATTCCAGTGCCTCACCACCCTCACAGTAAAGAACTTCCTCCTTATATCCAATCTAAATTTCCCCCGTTTAAGTTTGAGCCCATTACTCCTTGTCCTATCACTACAGTCCTTAATAAAGACTCCCTCCTCATCATCCTCCATCAACTGTTCTAAATGTTTTTAAGTAATAGACGTGGACTGCTCTGTCTCTAGACAGAGCACAAGCTTGCACTTGGCAGACTGGCTTGCTGAGTTTGCAGTGAGTTTGCCTGACTCCGTGGCCCTAGTTGCAAATGGTGAAAAACAGTAGCTTAATTTAGTGGAACATGTGTTTGCAGTTCCTTTTTTGATTACCATGGGATCCTGACTCAATAAAATTAAGCCAAAGTTTTCCACCCTTTTTAAACCCTGGAGATTACATTTGTGCACTTCAGCTCTGTGGTGCACCCACAAATTTCATTCTAGTCAAGCTACGCATGCTCAAAACATATGGACTGATGGATATTTTCATTTGGATACTCCCACCCTTCACCTTGCAGCCATTTCTGCATGCACCTAACAAGATGTGACTTAAATCAGAAGAGCTGAATTCAGCACCTAGGTAAATACAACCTAGCCTGTGTTTGCACTTTGAAGACCAGTTTTGGTCAGGGTAGTTTGCTTTAGATTTCAGTATTAACAAAGAATCTCAAAATGTACCAATCTGATTTAAACTGATATTGTTCCTTCCCACTTTTTCTCTCCCAGCTGCAGAGTGTGATCCAGCTCTCATCCACCTTCTCCCGCAAAATGTTTCAAGTTTCTTTAACCCAAGACCCCTTCTACCATTGTAGTAAATGTTAGTTAGTATAATAGGTTTTGTAAATAAGGCCATACAAAAAAAAACCCATTTCCTAAATGTCATTCATAAGGCTCCAGATTACAGATAGTGCATTTTGAACCTGTTCATCCTGATCAAACAGGAATAAATGCTGGTCTGCTAACTGCTTCTGCCAGCCAGCCAGCCAGTGCCAGAACACAAAGAACATAAAAGCCAACAGCAACAAAATTCATGCTAGTACATTTTAAAGATATTGCTCTTTAGAACTAAAAAAATGGTATGAAAATCACTCAAATATTGTTGATTTCTCAAAACACTTCTCTTAGTCATGATATTTTAGATGTTCTATGCATACTTCTATGAATACAATGAGTTGGCAATACTATAAACAGCCTTCAAATCTGAAAAGCAAGCAAAAAAATAAAACAGAATTGCAGCTATGGAAACTGCTGGTTGCCTCTGGAGCTGTTGGGGAAAGCAATCTATTGAGAGCAATATAAATACAAGTTAAGATACAGGTGCAGTCCTGCTTTCATTCACGATGATAAAAATTTAGGTGCAACTCCAGAGAAGTCTGCACAGATGTTGGAGCTTTATTTCATTACAGGTGGAAACAGGAGCTGATTCACTCTCCAGTCTACTGAAGAAGAAAGACCACCAAAGTTAATAATACTGAAAAACAGGAAAACAAAGTCAACACCCCAGCAACTCTACCCAAAGCAAGTTGTACCAAGGTTTACTTGTTCCTGTGAGAAATGCTTGGGGTTGATAACTGCAATGAGGCATTTCATCCAGTTTTGCTAATTAAATTGGGAGCTCAGATCTCGGTTTCTGACAGAAGTTGTATCTGGCATCCACACACGTTTTTCCATCAAGAAGGAAAGTATCAAGAGTATATGATCAAGAAGAAAGATGGATCAAAACCTGGAGCTTTATCCTACATTTCAAATGACACAGACACAGGTCCTCAAAGCACACAGTTTTCAGACAGGCTGGAATGAGGTGATTCCAAAAGGGGACTTACCGTCAAAATTAAGAAAATAAAAATCTAAAGTTCAGCACTTTTTGGGACACTGCCCTTCCCAATTCACTCTGACAAGCGCCTCTGAAGTTTTTCAAGCAGGCTTAAAGGAAGACTTCTGCAAAATGAGGCTATGTAACGATTAGGAGTGTTCACCATTCTTCCAGGGAACAATTTTCCAGCAATTTCACATGACACAATTTCATTTAACTATCTCACATACATGTTTTGCAGACACCTTGTCGTGCTATGTGCTGGTTTTAATAAAAAAAAAAAAGAAATTTAGCTGGTTTTGGACAAGATTAATCTGACACCATTATTTAATACTCATTTTTGAATTTGATCAATTCTTTTTTCAGGAGTGCTCTTTCCTCTCCAATCTCTCTGCAGAGAGAATCTGTGTTTCTTGCAGTTTCAATTGGGAAAGTCATCCTTTAGTTCAGTCAAAAATTACATGTTGTGTCAGTCTTTAAGATCCAGATCCACAACTACAATGATAAGTGACATTATCATCAGTGTACCTGCGCTTTCAAAAAGGCACCAAATGAGTCAGTCCGCACTGTCTGAACAAGCACAATGTCAACCTGGGGAGATGTACTGACTGGTAAGGTAGAGTTAAGAGCAAAGAACAAGGAAAAAAACTGAGTACAACTTGGGGGATATATACCCTGTAAAACAACCTGTCTCTATACTGGTCTGTAAAAGACCCTCCAGTCAGTTTGAGAATCATATCTCTTTTCTCCATAACTACGTACTAACTCCTCTAAGTGCTGGGTTTCTTTTCAACATGTTCAAGAACCCTTTTGCAAACCTACCTTGGAAGGCAGCCAGCAAGTCTCTGCTACTGTGCAAAGGATCTGCAGCTGAATACCAATTGATTTCACTGTGTAATGCTTTGAGGTTTGATCTATGCACCCAATGCAGAAGGGAAGAGAGATCAAACTTGCTTTGATAAAGAAAACATCACAAAACAGAAGACTGACTAGTTAATATGAATTACCTTTACCATCCAAATGGCACAACACAGACATCCTACCAGAGTTCTGGGAGACTGGATATCTTCTGTTCTTCTGATAGTTAGTGCAGATCAAACCAGCAGAACTTTTTTCATTCCACAACCAGAGGGCTGCAATATATAGCAGAATGTAGAAAAGACCCTTTAAAACAGTGAATTGAATAAAAAAGAGTATAAGGTCCTTCAACTCCCTTTGCTGCTTCAGTGTACCATGAACACAGTGTACCAGAACAGCCAACTCAGTATCAGACAGTTCTAATATCACTAATATTCACCCAAGAGATAAAACAACTGCCATGCTGAGGGCTCTGGCCAGCTCCTCCTTTTGCAAGATCAAGACTTTCTGCCAACTCAGACAGAGCCAGCTGTCGCCCAGCCTTTGACAACAATAGAGCAAGAGAAAATGCAACTAAAGAATCTTTTTTCAACTATATATTCAATCTGCATAGGAGCTGCATTATGTCTTGCATTCAGGGTTTGGCTGTGAATAGAAATCCTGATGAAAAAGAGAACATAGGGAAGAAGCAGGACACTCTTGGGTCAACAGGACCAATCTAAGCTCATAGATTTTTTTGTGTCTTAGTTTGGATATCTAAGCATAATATTTCCTCAGCTCAAAAGGGTACTGTGATAGCTGGGAAGCAGCTTTGGCAGCTGGAGTGAAGTGTGCATAGATGAGCCCTGTTATCTTGAGGAAGCCTTAAAAATGAGTTTGACAGGTCATTTATCATCATTAGTCTTTGCTAGGGACTTTGTTGTCACATGGATTAAGTTTCTTGAATGTTCCACTAGTGTTTGCTCCCAAATCACTGACATACAATTTTGAGTCAGAGCCACACTCTCTTAATTACAATTACTGATAAGTCAATGATATCTGATCAGCCCAGAGTGTGTTCATATATTGATTATCTTTCATGATTCTGTATACATTCATTAAAGAACCTGATACTTAACTGCCTGAATGAAAACCACCATCATCCATTTTACCCGTGATAAGTGTAAGACGACATAATTTGTCAAAATTTGAAGAGGAAAAAGGCAGATGACTCCCTCCCTTCTACCAGATGCATGCCAAGCAGTGGAGAGCTGAGTCAAAATAACTGAGTCTGTTTGGACAGATACTCAGTGAAGAAAGCCAGATGTATGTCATAGGGCTAATCAAATGAGTATCAATAATCAGTATGATTAACCTGAGACCACCTGAAGTAAAACTCTGTAAAAAGATATTAACTTCAAGAGCTCATAAGCTGGAAAAATAAACCTTTCAGAGTTAAAAATGGAAGTAGGCAAATGCACCCTATCTCAGAATTTTATGTACACAGATCTACTGTTATTTTTATTTATCCTGAAAATTCATATCCATATCTAACCTTTTAAAAGCACAACAGAGGCATTTCAATATGAAGACTGATTAGGGAAGACAAAGAAAAGTCAGCTTCATTGACAAATACAAACAGGTTAGGACTAGCATAGGAAAACAGAGATGTGAACAGTAAATGTTAGCAGAGTAAGCGGAAATCAAAAATGAGAGACTCAGGGATGACAGAGTGAAATGTAGATTTGGACAGACAGAAACATATACCTCTGCCTTATGTAGTGCTCAGTCTGTGGCCACTCCTTACTAACATCAGAGCGCAACCAACAAGAAAGAGAAAACCCAAAACAAACAGATAAAAAAGAAACCCGGCAGTTTCAGCAAGGAACTGGCACATTTTCCTCAAGTACAGAGTATTCTATCCTATTCCAGATCACTTACAGACATTTACAAAGTGGGTCTCATATTGCTGAAATTTCAGCAGTTTCCCCCCTCTTTATCATTCCACTTATGTCAGTGGGTTGGGACATTTTACAGAAAGTGACTGGCTAACCTGTGCTTTTCTTTGGATTTATCAATAACAGAGGATTTCTTGTTCTTTTTGAGGAATGAGAATCCCATGCAATGGAGTCCTGGGGAAAAGAGGGGTGGAGAGCTGGTCATGGTCTAGGGTGAGTTCCTGCCCATGGCAGGAGTTTGGTTTGAACTAGATGATGTTAAGATCCTTTCTAACCCAAACCATTGTCGGTTGAAAACTAGACTGCTGCTACGAATTGCCCTCTGAGCAAGAGCAAATTGTTAAGACTACTTCTACTTTGTCCCAGCAATACCCTAATGAGGTTTTCCAAGAGCTATTTTTTCTGCCAAGCTTCGTGTTCTACATTTGCATACCCTGGTATTTATAATGCCTCGAAAATTAAGAAATGACAAGCACTGCCCTTTACAAATGTTAACTGTTAGCAAACAGCTCTCAGCCTGCAGACTCACAGCACCTTCATGGGCAGAAAGAGTCATGAGCAAAAAAGCACCCTTGTTATTTACAGCAGAGGTGTATCCTACAACTGCATGGGAGAATCAGCTTAGTTTGTCTGTACCAGTGTGTTGTACAAAAAGGACTGGAGGGATTCTGGTGTTGCAGCAAAGAAAAGAAGGAAAAAGGTCTGCAGCATAAGACTATAATGATATTTGTCACTGTGTAAAAAGAATTTGGTAGATATTTCTCTACACAGTAGAGATTTCAGGCCTTTTTGTCTTCCCAGGCCTCCTCTTCTCAGAAGAAGAGCTAAAGGAGATGAATTTTTTTGTTATAAATAAAAACAGAAAGGTAGCATGAGAATTACATTATTCCCATGTAAAACTGAATTATCTATGCTGCTATTCCTGAAAAGGGTGTTCTAATATAGAGCCCTGACTCAGATTTTAAGAGCAGCATGTACCAAAAATAAGAAACGAGCAGTCAATGATTTTACAAGGTGATTGTAAAAAGATGTAGAAATGTGATTAAACTCCAACTGGAAACAAAGAACTAATTTGAAAGATTGGTTTTATTTCTTGTTTGTCTTTTAAATGTGTGCTATTGCTAAACCTCATCATGAACTGGCAGGATTATGAAGGTGATAAGTAGGCCAGACGGAGTCAGGCTACCCCTGAGGCTTCTGCTGAATTTTCTACTCCTTCTGCCTATGAGTTAAGTAATTCCTTTACTTTCTCAGTCATAGTAACACTTTACCTAAGCTTGATACGCACTTTTGAGAACTGCATTTCCAGGAGAATGTTACTGAGCCGAAGACAGTGTAGAGGAGCTCAACGAGAATGATCGGCTGGATGGGTCAGTTGTACTCAAAGGTATAAGATGGACTTACAACTTTGATGAATCATAGAATTTTAGAATGAGTCATAGAATGGTTTGGGTTGGAAGGGACCTTAAAGAACGTCTGGTCCCCACCACCCTGCTACAGGCAGGGACACCTCCCACTAAAACAGGTTGCTTCAAGCCCTGTCTAACCTGACCTTGAACACTGCCAGGGGTGGGGCAGCCACAGCTTCTCTGGGCATCCAGTCCTAGTGCCTCGCCACGCCCTGGCAGGGAAGAACTTCTTCCTAATATGTGATTTAAGTCTACCTTCTTTCAGTTTAAGTCTTCTTCAGATAATGAAGTCTTCTCCATGTTCCTTATCAATATGACAAAGCCATTAATTTTTCCTGTCCATGAGTTTTCACTTGCTACAGAAGTTAAAAGTAGAGTTTAGTTCACAGTCTGGGAAGAAAGATTCAGAACATTTTTCTGTAAAACAGACCTTAATTTCCATGTAAGGTCTTATTCTGCATGTTATCTGCATATAAACCCTGAAAGCCAGTCTGCTGTTCACTCCTAAACCTAGAAGCTGATACCAAGAGATCAGCTTGATGCTACCAAATCCAGTGATCCTATGTAAGAAATCTTTTTATATTTTAGATTATGTTACAAAAGATATTCTGATTGTTTTCTCCATTTCTCTGGCACTATATTTTGTTCTTTTCCACTGATGCATCAAGATTCATATCACCGCAAGGAGATTTTAGCTGTTACTAGACCCACAAGACAAACTGCTCATTAAACTGGGGAAGCTTTAAGGCAGGGTTATGTTCCATGGGCAAAAATCTAGCAGGATGATGAATTATACAGCTCAGTTTTTTGTGTTTGTTTTCCTGATGAATGAATTTTAAATTGCTGGGTAGGAAAAGGCTTTGCTGAAACATATGGGTGACATTAACGCAACATAGCACAGTACAAGTGTCACCAGTAGAAATTTTTTGGCTTTGACTTTGTACTCTCTCTTCCCCTGTGTATATGTATAGTTTTTTAAACAGACCCACATTTAGGGTTTTTTTCCTCTTTATGTAGTTGGCAGTTTTCATTGAAAAATATTGCATTAGATAATTAATTTGAAAAGTTGCAGGGAAGTAACCTGTTAAAGCAGTTCTGACTGAACCAAGCCTCATGGCATTTGTGCGTCATTTTGGATGGAAAATGTGTCCCTTGACAAGCTTTTTAAAAAATAAACAAACTGGAAATCATGATCTTTCCTCTCAGCTCAAATCTCTTCCCTTTAAAATGCAGCCTACAAAAACAAAATTGGAGGCTAGCTGTTTCAGGGGAGACTTGTGCAGAAGCTTGCACACACCAGCAAAGCAAAACAAGGAATTCATTCACCACTTTCTATCATGGGCAGGTTTTCAGCCATCTCCATCACGCACAACAGTTACTTGGGAAGACAAACACCATCACTCCGAACGTCCCTCCTTCCTCCCTCTTCCCCCATCTCTACATGCTAAACACGACACCATGCTGTCTGGAATAGCTCTGAGGTCAGTTTGTGTCAGCTGTCCCATCTGTGTACCCTCCCAGCTCCTTGTGCATCCCCAGACCACTCGCTGGTGGGGTGGTGTGAAGAGCAGAAAAGGCTTTGACTCAGTGTAAGCACTGCTCAGCAATAGCTAAAACATCCTGAATTATCAACACTGTTTTCAGCACAAGTTCAAACCAGCCCCATACCAGCTACTATGAAGGCAATCAACTGTATCCCAGCCAAAACCAGTGCACCACATAACACTTTCTCCTTACATTTTCATGTGTGCTTATTGTCCTGCTCTTCTCTAGTGCCCAGACAAGCATAGGAACAAGGTGAAATGTACACACATTTTTGTAATGTAACGGTTTGGTAAACTCAGAGACAAGCCAGAAGAACATAAGATATTAACAGAAGTCAGACAATGTTTCTACATCTCTAACACAAATACAGCTTTGAAGATCATCTCCTAGAATCAATCTTATCCTTTAAATCGACCTACAAAAGCAAAGAGAATAGATTTCTCATGCCAAGAGTTCTCCGCAACTTGAGAAAGGCAAAAGAGTTGTTAGCGTGTCTGCATTCTAGTCTGTAAGCCATGGTCTGGTAAATACCATGAGAAAACATGACTCAATGTCTGGGGAGTTTTTTAGCCTTTCCCTGGTCACTTGAAGCTATTTGAAAGTAGAACACATAAAGGATTGAAAGTGGAGTAGCTCATACCCACTGAGATGTCTTGGGCAGGTTTAAGTAAAAAGAAATGAATAGCCTGAGAAAGTAGAACTTCAAATCAGTTGAAGATGGTACACAGGTCATCAGTACACACTGATTCAGCCTTCCAAGTTTTGACACTGTCTCCCCTCAGAATGAGTGTAAATGACTCACTGGGCTGCTAGCTTTGGATGTGAAGGTTTGGAGCCTGAGGTGTTGTGCAAGTAGAAAGTTTATTTTGCTTTGCTTGGAATTTTGGGTTGGCTGTTTTAGCTGACTTTTTTCAGCTGCAGAAGTTGGTCTCAGGTTGGTAACAGAACAAGTTTCCTGGATGCCTTCTGGACTATGTGTCTTGGATATGTATATAAACTATAATCTATTCCTCTTCTTTACCGTGTCTTGAGATGCCTGCTTTCATTCAGAGGGGTTCAAGTAGGTCTTAATACATTAAAATGAACCTGGAACTTCAGATCACGTTAGAATATCCCATCAGTGGTCTGTAGTGCATTTCATCAGTGTTACTGGCTGAGCCACAGTTTTGCCATTGGCGGCTGAAGCAGTCACACCTCTGCCAGTCCCACCTAGCTGGTCCTTCTTGTCATCTGCTGTTACTCTTGCCTCTTCCAGGCATAGAGTGCCAAGACAACTTCTTTTTCACTCAAGTAAAAATTCATTCCTTGAAGTAGAAAATATGAAGATGCTGTCTTAGGCTGAGGTCTGGAAAGCTGTAGAATTTCAGTTTGTCACAACTATCTTCCTAGAGACTTTGAATAAGAGTGCATCAGTTACTTTTTAGACAGGGACACAAATCTTTTTGCCTTGAAATCCCACTGCAAATAAATAAACAACATTTAGCTTTTTTCTTCTATACTCAAAGGAAACATATGCAGTCATGTAGGGCTTCCTGCAGCAATCTATGGGGTCAATTGGCCAAGGCTCCAATGGTGTGCTGAGAAAACTCATTCAATTCACTGTAAAATCACCCTGTGAAATGCAGGACTGAAAAGTACTGTCAAACCTCCCTACAAATGATCAGAATCTTTCTTCCCATCTTTAAAATTAGTCTAATTGCCATAAAGCAGCTTAGGGAAAGTTTCCCTACAGAAATGTGATACAAGTCTGTGGTGAGCAGCCTGCACTGCAGGATCTCCCAAAGAACTGGACTGTAATTCAGGGCTGTAGCAAGCCAAGTCATCGTAGCCTAGCTTTGGAGCTGGCTTTGCTACAGCAGCAGCCCAGAACAGTGGAAATGCAAAATTGCCACCTTCCTATTGGTGTCTCTCAGGAGCATTTTGCCTAAATGTCTGCTTACACACACCTCCAGGAAAAGAACATCAACAAAATATTTATGACTCTGGTATAAAATTAATTAGTCATTTGCCTGCTAATCTATAGTTCCCTGTTTTAAAAGTCAACACAATTCCTTTAGGTGATGATGGAGGACAATATTAACCAGAGAGCCCATAAGCCTTTTGTGAATTATCTGGGCTGCAAGCACTTCACTAATATGCTTTACCTTTATTTCAATTATGTCTTCATAGCAATTGCTGCTTACACAGCATGTTTCATAACCCAGGATAATACTCTTTTTATGTGTTTCTTTAAAATTAAGCTAATACAACGTGCAGTTTATTAATTTCCATTGAAACACTACAGAAAAACTATTAAGGTGCTGGTCATCAGCCTAGTAGCAATAATATATGTTCTTTTTCTCTCTTAGGATCTGAAGTGGACAAAACAGCATTTGATAGCAGATGTGCTATTCAGATGGATATCTGAATGGAATAGACCTGTAAATAGAAGAGAACTCTAAGGTAATAAAATGATTTATTCATTACCATAATGGTTGGATTTCCATACAAGCGACACTATTGAAAGGAAGACAGAAATCACGTTAGACTGACTCTAGCAATGTGATATCCACCTGTGTCTAACCTCTGTGGATGAGAAGGAGCTACCCCATCTGACTGCTGCTGAGGCCAGGGGTTCTGAGCATTCACTTCAAAATGAATATGATCTGCTATACAGAGGTCCAGCCGGGACCTGACCCTACTATTCAAGGCCCCTTACCAGCACAGGGTTGAAATAGCTCTTATCCAGAGACAGTGCACTCTCTGCAAAGGTATAAATAGCTCTTATCCAGAGACAGTGCACTCTCTGCAAAGGTATAAATAGCTTGGATCTCCATCTGTCAGTAACTGGTGTGAGTCCAGTGAAGTTAACGCTAAATGGATTTATACCAGATGACGACCTGGCCTGGAGCCTCTTAGAAAGTCACTCACATTCAATCAAAACACAATGAATTACCTGTATTTCTCAAACATTTCATTTGATATGGATTGCTGCTGTTGTGTTCACTCTGCTTTTAGAAGAAAAGTTGTTGGGGCAGGACACAAAGACAATACCATCCATTCAGGCCCATTGAGAGGAAATAAAACAGTTCATATTGCTAAAAATCAAAATAAAATAAAGAAGAAATACCCAAACCATCACAATTCCTCCATTGGTTCCTCCATACCACATTGAAACTGTCAATGCAAGGAGACAAATCCCTGAAAGAACAAGACTTCAGGTTTTGATTCTTTTGAAGAACAGCCCTTTTTGCATAAGTATGAAGTATAAGAACAAAACCAAGGTGCCTCCATAAAAACCATGCATCATTTATAAAGATTTCCTAAATGCAAGTAAACAGAACCTCCAAAGCTAACTGCATAGGAGCTGCGACAAGCAAACATTCAAATATGGTTTTATTTCATACTTACTTATTACATACTCATTAGTAACATAAGTAATATACTTCTAGTAAATATTTTTCCTAGTCATACACTTTCCATCATGTGCTTTTTCAAACAGCTCTGTATACACAAGGCCAAATACTCTTTTTTTTTCAATCATTTATTTTTAAATATATTTATTTGTAAGTAAAGGATTACGGCTAGTGGGTAAAGAATAGACTCTGAAAAATGTGTTTTCTCTAGGGCTGCAGGACAAGTGAAGCACTACATTCAATACTATAAGGGTAGAGTGATAGGATACCTACAGGATTTTCCTCTGGCATACCTAAGTATATACTCAGTCCATGTTGAAGTAAAAGAACAGTTCATTTAATTTTATGTTCTCTTTCCAACTTCACTCTGTTTCCATAAGCATGTACTTAAGTAGAAATGGGACTGATGCCTGACTTTAATGAAGTTAATCACATATTTGTCTCTAATAACAGCAGGAATGGAATAAGTATATAGCACAACAGCAGGATCCATGGTAAGCACCTTTCTTGTAAACCTCCAAATTTCTCTATGGATTTGCCTTCTCAAGATCTTTTCACATGAGTAGATTTTCAGATTGTTTCTTTCCTTTTGTGATTTGCCTTAGTCAAAGAGTATCTTTTTCAGGTACTCGGAGACTTCAGCAACAGTACAAAGATTTCCTATTTATTTATTACCATTATAAGCACAAATACCTAACCAAAACTCCCCTATCTTAACCTTTACCTTAACTACTTGTTCTTATTTTAGTTATTAAAAATGAGCTCTGACTCACAATTCCATGCAGGAATCACTTTCTAAGAAGATGCAGTGTGGATTTATACCTCTTGTTGCAGTCTCCTTCCAGCTGGACCATACAGAGGCCTATCATTGACTTTATGTGCTTTGTACAGACATGCAGTTACACAAATTGGATTTTCTTTCACAAGACAGAATGCAAAAAGTGACAACTAAAGAAAGTCTGTTTCAGATGTTCTTTGCTTTGACCAAAATATAATGATAACTATAAAAAGTCACATTGAATTATTAATCTTAATTTCTATGAATCTAAAGCAGAAATCAGAATGAAATTTTATTCTTTCAATTTACACTTAAAAAGGAGCAAAAAAAATCACAACAAATAACTCCTTTCTCAAATTAGATGCCAGTTACAATGTAGACTGTGCTGTTTTAAAAATGTTGCCATGAGTTATATTTTTTTCCTGTATAAATTCCTCTTAGGCAATTTATTACAAGATTTGGTGTCCTATTAATTGAGATGTTTTGCAAGTTGCTCATATCCCAAAACTGCTATGCATCTTTTGTAATAAGAAGCATACACTGAAAACATGAAAAGCTCTGTCTTATGAGAGGATGCAAGCTAGCACAAAACACTACATCATCTCCCTAAATATGAGCTATGCACAAGGTTGCCCTTGTAGATTGCAGCTGAGGTGTGCTATAAAATCTCCAAGCTCTTCACCTCATAGGGAACTGTTCAAGATAATAGGTCATTTGTAAAAGATTTGGGGAGAAGAGATTTTCCTTTCCTCATGTTGCAGCTGTATGCTTTTTATACTGACTTCAGTTCTGGAGGGTCTTGTTCTTGCTGATTGGTGCTTGGGACTTTCCTTACAAGCTGAATGGATCCAGCTGTTAGGCAGTGATGCACCTCTCACTTTCCAACAGGACTCAGGTAAGTGTCTAACAGCTTCAGAGCCAGAAATAATCCTTGTGCTTAGGTGAAGACACAAGCATGCAGGAAACTTACATATAAGATAGAGACAGGTGCAATGATTTACAGTACTCAAAGGTTTAAACAACAGTTGAGAAGTTTTTCTGTTTGTTTTTACCAGTCTTGGCACAGACACCTACCTGGTGTTCAGAAACCAGCCCAGTCTGCTGCAGTGTAGCCCCAAAGCATCCCTTTGCTTTGAAGTCAGATCCCAGAAAAAATTATATAAATAAAATTAAATTTCGGAAACAAGAGGTCATTTTTCTCCTTATTTAGTAGCTCAGCAGTAAGGGAACCTGCCAGTTAAAGAAGGACTGTGTTTAATATCCCTGTCTGTCTTCAGGGATTTGAAACTTTTCACCTGCTATGCAAGTGTTCTTACCACTGGTATAAAACATACCTGCAAAAATTTCCAAAACCCTCTAACAGACTGCTTCATTTTGATGGTGCTATAAATACACATTAAGAGAGAAACTCTCTGTGTGTTATAAATTGCAAATTTGCTGCATCAGTAAATAAAAACTGTTTGTTTTCCAGGTGACACCTCTCCACAAGGCTATAGCCTTGATTATGCTTCTCCACCTCATTAAATATGAAACTACTTTATTAAACTGGTTTAGTAGACAGGAAGGAAAATTGACCCTTGGGTGCACAAGGCTATAGTCCAGGCTGCTGGTGATACCAGTTCCAATCTGCTGAGGGAGGAAGAGAGTAGTGCCTGACCCAGTCCCCCCAGTAAACCTTTAAACCCTTAGGAGAGCAATAGATTTAATGTATACTTTCCTCCAGTGTTTAATAGGCTCAAACATCTCCATCTTCACCATGCCAGCTTCAGTGAATCTCCTTCTGAGGTATTATACCCTCTCATACAGCTTCCACTAGGTTAGAAGGCCAATGAAAACACAGCACTGTAGTGCTCTGCATGTTGTGACATAACTCACCTTGGAGATCCTGCTGTAAGTTCTGTGAGGATCCCTTCTTCCTGTTGGCATTACTAATAAAACCTGCAATGGACTCTAAAAAATTTCAGGTTTTAGTAGACCTAATCAGTTCTTTATGCCCAATATCTGTGCACCTGGCTCATTCCTTCTAATCAGGATGCTGCTCTAAATGCTTTCAGGTCCATAAAGTTCTTGAAGGACACAAATGATTGCTTAAATGCATCTGGACTTGCCAGATGGCATAATATATATACTAATCAGCTATGGAGAGCAGTTCAGCAAACTTTGGATTTGTCACATTTTATCAACTACAATTTCCATAATTCTGTTCCTTCATACTAATGCTTACTCTGTCTGCTAATACTGGAAGGTTTATAATCATACTCATGAAAATGGCATGAAACCTTGATTTTGAAATCAAATGCTTGCATGTGTGGAAACACCAGGATTACAATTGCCTGTGAAATTGTAATTCATCTCCTTCGCGCACATATTTTGTTTAGTCTCTACCAGAAAACGTACACTAGTGTTTGGTGGTGGTGGGTTTTTACCCCAGACCTACATCTTATTTGTTTTCTAAGATATAAAGCTATTTAATAATTTATTTTCCCCTTCTTCTGAAGGGTAATGAATGCTTTGCTTTCAATTCTGCTTAGAGGGCAGAGCAGTGCAAACTAAAGCAAACTGTTCTTCTGGGCTCAGTTTGAAAGCTTGCAGATGGAAGAGATAGAGACAGTGGCAGTTCTCCTTGGGGACAGTGTCAATGAAAAAAACAGAATGCAGTCAAAGCAGGATATTGTGTCCCAACAAGTATGTTCACATAGCCACAAAGAAAGGGGAGAAAGATTCCCTCTTCAGCCTCCTTTATACCTGCTTCTGCTTCAAACCACTGCTTTGTTTGAAGAGCAAAAGTCAAGAGTATGGACACTACTAGTAGACAAATCTGCTGGAATGAGGAAAATCTAAAACATGATATCCATTACAGAAACCATGGAGCTGCAAAGATACTTGTATACATGAGTACTGATACCTACTGCAGCAAAAAGGCAGAATCTCTTGAATTGTATTTAAAGCAAGAAGCAGCAAACTGTTGCTAAACTGAAAACCATCTGAGCTTTCCTTATACCAGCATTTATGAAAGTTTCTTGCCTATTCATCTCCCAGCTATCCAGAATACCTTACTGAATGCAAGGCAATGAACCCCTATTAGAGTCTTATTAGAGAAATAATCCCCCAATCTCACTTCCTACCATTTGTCTGAAAGAGCAAAATCCCAGAAACAAAAATCAAAATGCCTCCTTTTCAGCTCCCAGGAGAGCTTGATAGAGGACTGCACACAGCCAGCTTCTGTCTGGTTTGCTGCTAACAGTATTCTGGGGTACATGCACCACAACCAGACACAGAAGCCTATGTAAAAGATGCATTTGCCAGGATGACATTACTAAGAGCATGTAAGCTGATGTTCCTTGGTAGCCAGCTTCATATATGCTTCAATTACTACTAATTATCTTCATGCTCCATTTGCTCTAGCAGAGATCTGCTTATAAATTAGTAGCATCCAGGTGGCATTAGGAAGCAACATAGAATAAGGATGTAATACACTGAGTGCCCAGACCTCAAGTTTCTCTCTACAAGATCATTCTTGAAGGCATGTAGTATCACTTATAACTCCTTTACAAACTTCCCTGTGAATGTTCCCCCTCTGCCCCATCTCTCACAAAAAAAAAGGGAATATGGAAGAATTATTCCTTTGGGAACTGGTTTTGCCTAAAGCTCTTGTAATTTCAGCAGTCTGCAGCAGGTTGGAAATAGGAACTTAAGATTACTTTGTCCATGTAGAATCCATTGCCTTCAAAGGGAACATGCTACTGAGAATGAAATTCCTGCTTTGACTGCTTTGTGTACCTATTCTCTTGTGCCTGTGACGGATTTATTGTATGTATTCAGAAGTCTGAACTCCTACTGTCTCTTTTCAAATCTACCTGAAACACCATCAGTCCAAAGGCACAGCGAGAACTGGAATATTTCTGATCATGTCTCCTGCTGAGAACAGGAAAAGCTCAATAAAGGCCTCCACAGTTTTCAAAAGGCAAGATAGGCTGTTTGAAAAGCGATGTCTGAGATATTGCTTTTGTTTGGGGTTTGTTGTTTCGTTGTGTTTGTTGGGGTTGGGGTTTTTTTTTGCTGTAGCAAGCTAGAAGGAGACAAACTTTTCCAGAAGGGAACTTTGTTAAGAGAAATAATATCTTTTATTAAACTAAATGCTGCAGCTGGAGAAAAAAACAAGCTAATCTTAGGAGTGCAAGGAACTGAAGAAAGTTTAATGTGCCTTAAAACTTGCCATCTGATTTAATACAAGATATTTCTTTTTTCTGCAATCCTTCTCTTGTTTATAACATTGGAGCACCATAACAGAAATTTATATTTATTGGGTATTACAAATCTCTGTGTAATAGAACAGCCAGGAGGTCTCTGGGCAATAAGCTGATTTCATGTATAGGGAAAAAGTTAATGCCTTTTCTTGATTCAGAGAATGAACTTGAAGGCAGGTCTCGCGCAGTCAAGCTCTTTGCTTGGCTGGTTAATAAATGGAGTACTTGCTCTCCCTATGATCTGAAAGTCAAACCTACCCAAAACCAAAGTGCTTTCTCAGTAAAAGCTTTGTCACAGAAGCTGCTTTCTCATAAACAGCTGATGTTATGAAATCAACATTTTTCTGACCAAAAAGATTCACGTAAAGAACTTTCATCCAGGTCTCTACCAGCATTTGTGGAGCTGGGCAGACATACTCAGTAATTTCAATAGTAATAAAATAATAAAAATAAAATAATAATAAAAATAATAACAACATAACAAAAAACTGGGGAAAAAGTAATGCTAAAACCAAAAAATTATATCTCCTCGATCACAAACAGTTTCTATCAGCCTAGACCTGGGACTGGGAAGAAAGGTTTAATATAAAGTAGAAAAACAGTTCTCGTTAGTGAATAGACAATTTTGAGAATGAAGTGCCCTTGAAAATACCTATGGAGGGTTGGTCATGGCTGGACACCAGTGCCCACCAAAGCTGCTCTATCACTGCCCTCCTCAGCTGGAGGGAAATAAAACAAAAGGCTCATAGGTTGAGATAAGGACAGGGAGAGATTACTCACCAATTACCATCACAGGCAAAATGAACTCAACTTGGGTCTTGCTCCCCTCTCCAGCAGCACAAGAGGACAGGAAATGGGGGTTGTGATCAGTTCATTACACGTTGTCTCTGTTGCTCCTTCCTCTTAGAGATCTGTCTCAAAGGATCCAGGTTTAAGGCTGCTGTAAGATGATGATAAGATGATAAGAAGAGTATTGGTGCTATTTTTGAAATAGGACAAAACCACCAAATATCCCACCAGAAAAAGTGGTTTCATCCTTTCAACAAACTTCTTAATGAGACTCCAAGTTAATTCTTGGAATGTCCTTCTGCATGTGGCTCTGAAGTACGACTGCATTTCCTTTTTGAGAAGTAGGGTTTAAAAACAACACTGAAATGCATTGCACACTGTTCAGATACCTGTTGAGGACTGCTTCCATCTGCTGCCAGGCTTTCTCTAATGAGTGGCCTTCATAAATCAGCCCAGTTCTTTATTTAACTTTTCGCACCTCTGACAATAAGTTGCATCTCTTCTACATTTGTGGCACCTGTCAGGGACTATAAGAACTGCTGTCTACACCTCCGACTGGGTGGGTAGTAGTTTAGGTGTCAGTTGGTTGATGTGACTAAGCCTTCAACTCCAAGCAACTTATTTTGAAGATCCTGGCATGAAAATGAGATTAAGGGATGAAACAATAGAGAAAACATTGAGCAACCAGAGTAGAAATGCTGAAGAGAGAAGGGTTTCATTGCAGACCATGGCATTTTAAATAACAATCCCTACAAAACAGACCCCACTCTCTAAATAGGATTTTTAGCCATGTTATTTCATGAGGAATGTAGGAGGTGATGTGCAAACAGACCTGTTAATCATGTCAAATAACTATAGCATGCATAACCATATCAAACCATAGCACACGAGCTTCCTTTTTCAGCAGTCCAGGAAAATATCACCTGTACACATTTGGTTCCATCAGTGACATTTAAAAGACCATTTTGTCGAAATGTGATCAAGCTTTCTATACTTTGTGTTGGCAGCAGGGAAGGATCCTTCCTCAGTAAGGATTTTTTGTATTTTGTGCCAGTATTTCCTGCTAACCATCTTTGCTAATCACAACCAACTGTTTCAGTGGAAGAAGAGAGAAGAGGAAGTTGGGCGCTTAGGCAAGGCTGCAGAAGTGGAAGGGATATAGCAGTGCCCCAGAATTTCTCTGAGGAGGGAGGGATGAGAAGCATCACCCTCAGCTGTGGGGAAAGGACATGCTCAGGCCCCCCAAAGACTGCACTCCTAGAGCACAGCCAGGCTAGAAACATGACTTTTGCCAGGTCATAGCTTGTTTTCCTCAGCATTGATGCTCTTCTGCATCTCTTTGTCACTGACTCCAGACCCAGTCTCTTGGGCAAGATTCACACAGCTGAAGTTCTTTGATTTAGCAAAACTGAGAACCTGCTTTGATCCCAAACTGCTGTACATGACCTTAGCAGCAAACGTCAACCCCAGGACATTTACCCTTGTCTCCAGGTCCAGCTTCAGATCACTGAAGCTGCAGCTGGCTGGGGCAGTTCCCTATGCTTCTCCACATTCCTGCTGTATGGGGTGTGAGGTGGCAGCTATGGAGGTGCAAGGCTGCTGTGGGTCAGCGTAGTGTCACTGTTCCATGTCTTCTCTCTTCACTTGCTCCTTTTTCCCTTGTAATGATAATTCCCACTTCCTGTCATGGACCACTGCTTGTACCCCACAGCCTGTCCTCCCCCTCATATACAGCTACTAAGATAGAGAATGGGGAGCAAATTCCACTCCACCCCATTTCATCCTCTTCCCTGTCCCAGCCAGGCTGCAAAGCAATCCTGCTTTTACCACCAGCTTCCAGGTGAAGAAATGTACTTTAGTGACTGGCACTATCAATACAATGCAGTAGACAAGCACCATAACTATAGCTGAAAAAGTCACCTTGGTGCTATGCCCATACACAGTCCACAAGGTCCAAGGCTGACTGGCTGAACTGCTCAGCTTTATCCGGCTCCAGTTTCCTTATCTGCAGAACTGAGCCAATGGCATTCATTCAGAGGTTAAAATTTAAAGAGGTAGATGAATCTAAGATGCTGCCTTTCTCCACTGCTGAAGCAAGAAGGGCTGTTAACAGATTCAAACTAATCAAGCTCAGAAATCTAATGAAAACAATCATAAGATGGCATCAGTCCTGCAGAAAGCATCGTGAACTTGAAATGGGCTGATTCTGTCAGGAAGAAACATGCTAACAGCAACCATTTGACTCAGCTACACCAGCAGTGCTGTCATTTCTCAGATAGAAACAGATCAGTAGAAGGCAATTTTGAATGTCAGGGGGAGCTGTATTTAATACCATACATTTCTTGATGGGTCCTTGCAGTGTACGCAGCCTCTTCCTGACAGAGGTCAAGCTTTTTCCCCAACTCATTTCACAATGAATTCTCCTAATTTCTGTTCTGATATTTTTTGTCTTTTTTTTCCCAAGGCAGATATCCATATTTCCAATATTGATTGGAAAATGTGCCAGAAGTTTTTTGAGTGAGCATAATCTGCCCCCCCCACACCCCCAACCCTCAACCTCTTTTATAGTTGCCTGAAGTGTGAATGGGAAGAAATCCCAGCTTGTCATATGGTGCTCTCCTAGGACCAAGACATCCCAGCTTAGTTTTGCTCCAGGCTCCTTATATCCTGGCATCCCACAGGCTGGAAGCCTTCTCTGTAATTCTAGTCTATTGTAGAGTATGTATCTTCATTATTCCAGCCTATTACAGAGCAATCTTCATTATTATTTTGACCATTTTTCTTCATTAGTCCCCTACAAGCTCAAATTGATAAGCTCTTTCTGATCCTGAATGTAAAAATATACAGTGTGCATACGTTTATTTCAACACTTAGATTTACTTAAATATTGTGATTTTTTCATTGACTTCCCATCTCTTCTTTTTTCCCTGGAATTCACCTTATATAACATTAGCTGTCAAGCTACTTATGGAGGCTGTCTTTATAGGTAAGGGAGGGACATGACAATATTCCACCCAAATAGAGACCCCTGTTTAGCCCTTGCTCTTTCTCCATTGAGTATAGGAAGAGCTGAGACAGCCAGCTGAGTTTGCATGCCTAAACCTTAGATAGCTAATGCTAGGTGTAACTCATTCTTTCCTCCTAGTAAAACTAATCACAAAAGCTAAAAATCAACACTTATTCTTTTATCTCCACTGGGATTTTTTGTTTTCCTTAGTGCAAATCTGGGGAGACATACATCTAGGATTTACTTTGGATGAGCTCTTCAATATGAGAGCTCAGCAGGTCCACACTGTGAACCTGTGGTGCCACCATCTTTCTGTGCCAGACCCCCCCCCAGCAGACTTTAGAGGAAGGCAACTCTCTTTCCTTTCTTCACATTTCTTTTTGCTTTCTCTCCCTTCTCCAACCCCCACAGAGGGGGAGATTGCTTCTACCTCAGGCTTCAGCCTTGTTCTTTAGCCTCCAAAGACTAAACCTTGCTGCACCAGTTATGATGCAGTTGATTGCACAAGTAGCTGCTTCACTTGAATTCTGATTCTGAAAAGCAGGAATCCCCATCACTTTCCCCTACCTAAAGACAGTGCAAGGAAAATGCCAGCGATGATTTGCGGCAGATTAGCTACTATTCCAACAAAGGCCACAAGCATATGCGTAGCTGCAATAGGATGAATATTGTCTATTGAACTACTGCTGATGAAGATCAAGAATACAGCTGTTCTGTTGCTTTTAAACACAGACTGCAACAGAAGAAAGTAAGCAGAATGCACTGGATTCATTGTGCCTATTAAAATCACTGAACTCCTACTATCTTCAAGCTAATAGTCAAGGTTGAAACAGCTATTTAGGTTCTTTCTACACTTAACAGAGGGATACAGATATCTTCAAAGGACAATTTTGCAACACTAGTCTTAGGAAGAGACGAAATGGCCCTTGGATGTGTTTACTTTTCTCCCTTAACTGCAGAAAAAGGCACAACAGCATCTTCAGACAAACGATCCAATTTTAGGTAGCTACAGGTAGGTAAGACCAGTTTTATTTGATTAAACTTGTAGGCACGTTCCATCAGTTATGCTTTCCTTGCAAAACTATTTACTTAAATATCTTAGTGCAGCATGTCATTAACTTGAATCCATATAACCATCTTGACATCAGAGCAGCAACAAGAAGAGAGCTTAGATATCAAACATGACTGAATTGGGGGGACAGCAGCACTAAAAGTCAGAAAATGCCTCCATACAGCAATCAGCCTGAGACACTGTCACACAGTCCTCAGGTGTCTAGCATCACAGCAACGTCTTCCCTGTGTTTCAGTGTGTAAAACGGGGGTATTTTCTTATTAATGTATTCTACCTGTAAGTGAGAGTAACTGAAAGATCTGATGGTTGGAGCATGTTACTCAACAACAGCTTACCTAACACAGAATTACTGCTGTGTGAAATGCGGCACATAAATACTTCAGAAGCTACTGCAGTTTCAAAGGACCGGGAAGAAACTTGCTCTTTTTGGTGAAACTACGACATCTGCTGGCTTTCAATGAAAT
>WYDI02030671.1:0-30575 GCA_009867235.2 Psittacus erithacus
CCATTAATGTACACAACCCAAAAATAAAGAGGAGTGTTACTGCCTCCAAATCACACTATTTCACAAGAGAGATGAAGACCAAGCCAACAAAACCCACACAACCCGATATAGCAGCTAAATGACAGCCTTTTGGACACTTGGGCATCCACCTCATTGATCCTTTCATACTGCAGAGCTCTCCTCGCTCCCTGCAACAGCCCGAAGGAAAAAGGGAAAAGTCATGAACTGCAGTTCCTGTCCTTGAGGCTATTTCCACATTTGTGAGGAGCTCCATTCCTTCACGGTGTGCGAGGTGCCTCCTCATGCATCATTTCTTCAGCTCCAAATGCAGAAGGCCTTAAGCAGAAGATGGCCACCCCACAGGACAAGCTACCTTTGCTCTGAACACAGATGGGATCTGGCACAGCCAGAGGAAGCTGTGAGTAACTGCTGAGTTTTGAGGAAGATGGGGGCTAGACAGTGGGACCCAAATCATACTTTTACCACCATCTTGGACTTCAGGTCAGGTCTACCACAGTTCCTTTAGGATCTACTCTTTCATTTTTTGTTTCTTAATATATTTCTTAAAACAGTCTAAGAGGTGGAGGCAGCAGCTTTCATGAAGTCTCTGAATAGAGAACCATTAGATTTAACAAATGGAACCAGACCTTTTCACATGAAGTTTCAGTGCATCTTGTGCACAGGCATGCTCCTCACAGAAGGAACATTCACAGGGTAAGAGTTTGCTTTCAAAGGTCAGGATCTGCTTCAGTGGAACTCCACAAAGTGTAATAGGCCAAGGCATGCTGCATTCCATGATGGACTCAGATATAATAAAGATCTTTATGGCATCTGCTCAGCATAAAAATTAAGCCTTTACTGAAATCTCCTTGTAATTGAGCTGGATGCACATGCACAAATTTACTGCATACCAAGTATTACAGCCTGGCTCCTGCAAAGACTTGTATACATGTTTATTATTATGGGTATAAAAGAAATTCTGTGGTTTCAAAAGCACTATTCATGAACATGAATTTAAGCACATGGGGGGGTCTTTTGCAGGACCAGGATCCAAATGCACCTGAGCAGTGCTGCCTGCTCAGAATCTTCTACCTTTTGTATCCCACCAGTAGTTTATACTCTCCCCCTGCCCCTCAGCTGATTAACCCTTGCAACAGAGAAGGACTTGCTTACAGCTGAGGAGCTGGAGTTCAACTACACTTTTCACACTGTATGTATCTACGCTAAACTTGAATCCAGATTAAAATGAGCTCCTTAAGCAACATTTAATCAAACACAGCCTCACTGGACATTAAAAGACACAGAATGATACATCTTTTAGCTTAAAAATGTTTTGGCTGCAGTGGTATCAAACAAATATAGAAAAAAGAAGCCACAAAGTTACCAGAAACATGTAGACAAGTCTTTTATTTTAACATATTAAACACTTTCTCCAAAATTGGAGGAATCACTGGTGGCCCAGATAACTTGCTAAGTACACAAAAGCAGATGTATTCCATAGAAAGCCATTCCATACGCAAGTTACAACAACTGACTCACGGGCCTCTGCGGGACAAGAAGGACCAGGAGAAAAGTCAGTCACTGGTACTAACACTGATTGCTAATTTACCCTCAGGAACAACACTGCACCAAGGCTGCTTCTACTACTACAGAAACACTGAAGAGTCACGTTTAAAACTGGAAGTATGCATATGTACATAGAACTCGGTTTGCTCAGCACAGAGATCAGACCTGCAGCCTTCACCTGCACCTCTAGCTCCTCTGAGGCTGCACGGAGACAGTCGTGCTTCCCAGCTTCTCCCACACAAATGCATAGGCAGAAGGGATGGCTACAAGCTCCGCCACAGGTTTTTGGGGCCACCTTTTAGCTGATGGGCTGCGCTTCAAAGCCTAAATTTGCAAAGCTCCCGACTTTTGCATCACAACGTATCAGATACACACAAGTGCCCTCTGCCTGTAAGCAACTCTGGCACAGCCTCCAGAAGAAACCAAAATAAGTTGAGGAAAGTACTGCCAATAACAGAGCAGGGCCTAAAGCTTATTTGCATTACTATACTATCAACACACACTTTATTTTACACCATGTAACAAGCACTAGATGTCAGTGACAGACCCCCAGAGGGCAAGAGCAAAAGCTGTATCATCTCTATTTTGTCACTCATACTCCATAGGACATTCTGAGCTGGATAACCAGAGAGCAGCTCCTGTTGGGACTGCCTCCCCTAACGGCTCTCCCCAAAAAAAAGACCTGACTACCTTCTCTCGTAAGATGGAGGTCGGCAGGTGGTGGCTTGTGATTTGGGGGGAGCCATTTTATAGGTACAGTTTTCCAAACTCTCAAGAACTTCAGCATATAAAAGCGCTTTTGGAATAAGCAAACCCAGGATGGATCATCCACACAGAGCTTGAAGAAAGCAGAAAGAACTGGCTTCTGGTAAAAGTATTTCTTTCAGCTACAGTTTCAGGCTACATGCCAAAAAAACCCAGATCACTTTTTGGGTAAGGACACACTGAATCCAAACCTTCACCAGTCACTGCTCGTTCCCACCTTGTTAAAGTTCCAAACAGCCGAAAAGTTGCTTATAAACGGCAACATGCGAATATTTTATGCAGATCAGAGCTACAACGTTCTCGATAGGAAAGCTCCAGCTCGCATTATATCCACATACCGCACATACATTACCTAACGCTCGTCCCAAATACAGCCCGATAAAGACAGCTCGGCCGGGACCTTAACGATTCATTGACTCCGCCACATCAGGAATGAGAGCAGATGTCATTCCTGCCTGCACAACTAGGCGTTACAGAGCTGCTGAAGACGGCCAGTTTAGCCTTGACTGGAACTAACAAAGAACAAGGTAAACCCCCGAGCAGGGGGAAGACAAACACAGGCACACCGCGCTGTAAATACGAGCAGCCCAGCACAGCCCTGCCCCGTTCCCAGCTACTTACAAATACCTCTTGATTATACAAACGCCGCGTTATCTGGGTGCCTACCAGATTAAATTCAGGGGCTGGAAGGACTATCGGAGGCTTATTTACCGCAGGTCACCAACTGGCATTTGTAATCCAAACTTAGCTATTTCGGTAATTTAGAAACAGCAGCGTTCCTAGCTTGCACATCGAAGAGCACAAGCGAGCCTTAACGCGGATGTTCCCGCAGAGTAAAAGGCACAACTCGGGCTGATTCAAAGTCAGCGCGGCTGGCTGATAAGCGGCGGGGACGCGCTCCAGCCCAAACTCGAGCGAACTCAGCAGCTCCTTACCTGCTCGGCGTTGGCTCCGGCGTTATGCGGGAGGCGGAAGGCTAAGCGGGAAGGGAGGCTGCTGGGGAAGCAAACCCGCTCCCGCCGCCCCGGCCCGGCCACCGCGGGGAGCTTCGGCGGGGCGGCCGGGGCGCCCTGAGCTCCGGCTGCCGCCCGCGGGGTGCGGGCAGGAGGGAGGCTGAGCGTAAGGGAAGGAGGGAGGGGACTGGTGTCCCGCGGGGGCGAGTGGGGCCAGTGGCGGGCGGGCGGGCGAGCCGGAGGCGGCGGGGCCGGGGCAGGGCTGGGGCGGCGCGGGGAGTCACGGCTCAGGAATGCCAGGAATGTGGGGCGGCCGCGGGGCCCGGAGACGTCGGGGACGCGACTTGGGATTTCCTTTCTCTTTTTCTCTTTTCTTTTCCTCCTCTTTAAACTACTCCCCCTTTCCCCAAGGAAGGAGGAGGGCCGAAACCCACCCCGCGGAGGAGGGAAAAGGAGGAAAGGAGGAAGAGGAGGGCGCAGGCTCCTGCCAATCCGGACGGGTGCCGGCGGCAGCCCTCCCGACGAGGGCAGAGCTGCCAGGTGCGGAGCGTCCCCCTCGCCTTCGACTCTCCCGTCCCGTCCCTCCCATGGCCCCGCCGGGGGAAACCGGCCCTACCCCGGCGATCCCGAGGGGTGTCGCGGCCGGGAGCCGCTACGGGAAGCCGGGCGGGGTGGGAAGGCAGGCTCGGCGCAGAGGGAGCTCCGGCGTGCCCTCCCGTGCGCAGGGCCGCCCGCTGCCTCCCTCGCTTCTGCCGTTCCACAAGCCTCTGCTCATCTCTAGCTGGCTTGGCGCTACAGCATCGTTTCTTCTGCCCTTCAAATCTTCACTCCTGCTTTTCCCATTTCAGACCCTTCGGTCTCCTGCATTCTGTGTGACCCTCGCTTCTTGAAACGAGGTCATCCCTGCTTCTTTAGCTGACCACAGAGCAAGAGACAGGATGAAAAAATACCCATGGTGACCTCATGCATGTGGCTTGCTGGAAAGCAAGCAGGGGCAAAACTGAAGTTGGCTTGAAACGGGGTGATTGGTACCTACGTGAAATGCCCAGAACACCTGGTGCTTAGCAGGTGTGGGAAAGCCCTCCTGATACCTGCTCTAGGAAAGAGTAGGGACAGAAGGTGCGAAGAGGGCCATCAAGATGGCTGAGGCTACGAAGAGATGTTGTATGGATCACACCAGCCTAAGGAGGCCTAAGAACGGTGTGTTAGGAATGACATGCAGATGTTTCTGCGTGTCATCAGTGATGGACAATTTGCAGAATGGTTTTGTCCTTAGACTACATGAATATAAAGTGATTCACATCCCCCAAAGTGTATACAAATGCTTCTGGTACCAGTGGGCACCTGCAAGAGGTATCCCTCTGAAACTGTGACACCAGAAATGACTCTTACAAACAAGGCAAATGATGAAAAATAAGTGATAAATGAGAACTGATACCAGTTTTGAGTTGCTGTGCTTTTTTGCCTCTTGTACACGTTACTGAAGGTGTACGTGAGCAGATTTGTTGGAGTCAGACTTACTCAGATTATTAATGGCAAAGAGGATCAGGAGCTGAGAGATGGAGAAATAACACAGATTCTTGATTTGGATAGATAAGTAATTGTATTTAAATACTGTATGTGGAATCACAGGCTTATGCCTTACCTCTGGCATAATATTCTAATTACATTTTGCAAGGAAAGTCCTTTTCATCTGAGACTCTCAAACATTTTACAAACACCACACCTTAATGAAGTAAGTAATTATCCCCATTTTACATATGGCTACACCGAGGCACTAAGAAGTGACACCACATAAGATTTGGACTTGAATTATACTTGACCACATGTAGATACAGAGCTTTTGAGTAACAATCTAGAAGAAACATCAGGTGTCAGAATGAGGTGATAAGATGGTTCATAGAGGGGCTGTGCTCTGCATTTATGCAGCTCAGCTGTATGCCAGAAAACAGCTTTCCCTGATTGAGTGGAAAGTTGCCCAAGAGGGCAGCGTGCATCAAAACTAGGGTTTAAATTGTCTGGTTCCCAGCAGGTTCTCCCCATGCTGGGGCAGGTGTAAGGATCTTGCATTCAAGACAATAAATACTGACTTTTTGCATCTGTGCCTCAAGGCAGTGGCTACCTGAAGTCTTTTAGTGGAATTCCTGGTTTGCCCCTGGACGCTTTTGCTTTCCTAGGTGCCTGCATTTGAAGCAAACTTAATACCTTAACTGCAAATGAAATAATGTGGCAAGAAGCACAAACATGCTGACAGATGGGAAGGTTTGGAGGGGAGATTTTATGAGTTGGGAAGGTTTGGAGGGGAGATTTTATGAGTTGAGTATCCACAGGATGGGGACCTCCAGAACAAAAAACACTTAGAAGAAATACAGAGTACTTGTCAGAAAGAGCTTTTACTAAAAGATCAGCTCAAGGCACTCTGTAAAATGAATTGTATTTCAGACTTACCCAACCAAAAGAAGCTCCCAAAACTGGGAAGGGTGAAGATTATTACTTTTCCATGAGATTACTTAATGCGGTCTGTATAAGACTCTCAGAGACTGTAGCAGTAGGTGCTTTAGAAAAACCAAGCTTTCCAGAAATTATAGCCATTTACTGCAGAGTCTTCCATAAGGAAATGTGTTGGTGCTACTACAGCCTCCTGGGACCACTGAAACCTGGAATCTTTGCATACATCTTTGTTCCCTGAGAGCTGTCAGGAATATACAACCCTGGGATTAAACCCAACAGTTCCTACCTGCTCCCAGGGGAGTGGTTTCATAAAATATTAAAACTAGATTAGATGATCCTCACACTACGTTAAAGTGATACAAATCATTGATTTGGTTCCAAACCCCTGTTCTGGTTCAAATTTGTCCAATAAACCTTGATGGTAAATCTTCTATCAATCATATGTAGGCTGGATTATGTATTATCCTTCTATGCGGCTGGGGAGCCATGTTACAGCAATTTGTTACCACTTTTTTGTCTGCAAAGGTGACAGCTCTAAGTTATATTTAGAGACGTTATTGACTTGCCATAATGATTTATGGACTTTACCTCCAAAACATTTCCTCTGCTCTGATATAATTTAATTTTTATACTGGTTCCTTCTGCAATTTCATCAGCATTAAATGGGGAATAACTTATTGACAGGACTGTACCTCAGTTATCTTAGCTACCAGCCTTCAGTCTGATCTCAGGCATGTAGCGGCACATCCCTGTGTCTTAGTTTTCTTATCTGAAAACTGAGATAATGATAGTGATCTTAAGAAGTGCTTTTTGAGTTGCAGATGAAAACACTGTATAGGAGAGAGACTTTTTTCTTTCCAAACTGTGGTTTTGACAGGCCTGAATGTTGTCTCAAAACCCTTCTGAAAATAAAGCCCAACACCATTCAGTTTGACCAAATGGTTAGCTATCAGGAGAAAAAACCTGATTTTATCTGGGTCAAAATACAGGAGACATTTGTTATGTCAATGTTATCTGCAGCTATGTGCAATGAATTTTGAAGTGCCTTAGCATCTTGCCAGCAAGACCTTTCCTAACCAACTTTTGAATGTGTTTAAACTGAGGTTAAAGTTAGAGTCTTAAGTCTTGTTATAACATGGAAAAATTTCAGTCCTTTTTGGCTGCTGAAACCATGTCATAACCTGTTTCATATAAAACTGTCTTTAAACTGTGCTTAAGCAAGAGCCGGTGGTTTCTCCTGTGAGCAGTAGATGGTGTTTAATTAGTCTTACAGTCATCTACATTACAATCAAATCAAAGAATGCAGTTGCAACACATTCCCAATTTGTATTGTAAATGTGACCCTGTGTTCCTAAAATCTCTGTCATGTGCTACAGCTGGGTAAGCTGACCTGGTTGTAACATAAAGAGAACCTTCGTGCACCAGCAGAAATTCCCATTCCTAAAATCATATTTGTTCTTAATAGACTTATAAATATTTGAAACTTACAAAAGGCGAAAGAAAGAGGGGAGGAGGGGGGAAGTTTACTTCTCTACTATTCTGTGCTCTCATTAATTATTCCATTTAATAGTGCTTCTCAAAATCATCTCTTGGAAAAGGAATTTGGATTACCCAATCTTGGAAAACAAACCTGTTGCCACCAAGCATGAGCCAACATGTTCTAGTACTCTATGGCTTATCACAAGTGAGCCAGCACCCAGTTTTGAAGAGTAGAAAAAGTCTTGGTTGATTATCTGTGCAAATAAACTAAGCTGTGTTGGCTATTCTAATTTGCTTAGAGTTGTATTCTGCCTGAGGACTTCATCTCTGTGCCTCTTTTCAGCTCTGCAGTAAGAGTTGTACAATGAAAAGCTTTTTAGTATGTGTGAGTAGAGTAATGAACTTGATTCCAGAGCTGTAAGTACTTCGAATGGGGTTTAGGCAAGGAATATACCTTTCCACGCAACTGTTAAACTGCTCTCTAACCTGGAGTAGTCTAATTGCAGAATGAATAACGTTTCCCCTGTTTTCATGGATTATCAATTTGTGTACTTTTAAATGTATCCTTTAGCATGGTCATTAGGTCTTCAGATTTCTGAAAGCAGTGGTCTCCTGAACACACAAATTACTAGCTTTTGACAGCAGTTAATTCAGCAGCATGCCCAGAAGCCAGCACACACCAGGATTTGTAGGTGGTTTGCTGCTCACTTCTGATAGTCATAATTTTCATGCCTCTCAGCATGGATTGAAATGTCTGACTGTGGGAAGGCAGCTGAAAGTACTTTCTTGCCACTTAGAGATAAATGGTTTCTTGAGAAAGCAAAGAGCTAATGTTATAATCTAAAATATGATTTGGGGATCATTACAAACTTGTGTAGCTTGAATTTAGCCATTAATGTTTGTTTCGCTGTGTCAAATGGGTGTAAGGCCAAGCTTGGGTGTAAGAGTTCTATGAACCTTTGTATTTAAGACTTTCTGAAATCAACAGTGAAGTGCACTGTAGAAGAATAAGACTTCAGGTAGATGTACCTCAGCTTTTTGAAGTCTGTATATTATTTCTAAAAGAGCCCTGATTCTCATTCTCATTTTTGGTCCAGATTAATAGGAAAATTGCTCTGTTATAGCACTTTGGGAACGCTGAGATGTATATGTAAATATTGTTTTCTATGCTGACTATCATTTGCATGATACAGTAGATACCCTGGAGAGATATAAACCACTTACAAACATTTTCCTGAAAAGTACTAGTACAAAAATGGTATGAGAAATACCAATAAAATTGTTGGAATTTAGACTTGGAAGAGGCAAGGAGATCAGGTGATAAACCAAAGTCCTTAAGATGTAGAATGCAGTTGTTTTCTCCTTGCATATTTATTTATATATCCCATTAGATCACTTCACTTGGCTGTTTATAAATTCTGGTTGTTTGAGATGGGCTTCCCATTGCAATTAGTTGGGTGACTGAAAACTCACTTTAGAACTTGCCTTAAAAACGGCCAAAGTATTGTTGAGGTGGTTATGATGTATGTAAGATAAGGAGCTGTACATTTATCTTATCTATTCAACTGTATAACAGAAACACTGAATGATTTAAGAGACAGCATTAAGGAAGGTAGAGGCTAACAAGGAATTTTATTTGTTTCTCATGAGTGGTGAAGGTGATGTTCTTTATTTCACTGGCTGATAAAAGATTTGACCAGTAAACACAATAAGAAGAGAGTATAGATTCTCAGCTAATACCTACATCAAATTAATATATACAGTTGTATATAAGAATATATAATAAATAGACGTGTAGAATAAATATATATATGCGCCATAACAAAAGAGAAACAAAGTATGAGCTCCAGGCTTTAATTTAGGAAGTTCACAGGAATGGGATGTTCAAATGGAGATTAGGCACAGCAAAGGCAGCCATGATAAATGATGACCTTAGAAAAGAGAGGTCAACAAAGCAGCAAAATTCAGACTACTGAAGGCAATTGGTGCAGATGAGAACAAGAGGTGATGTCATTTACCCCTAGGTGTTTTCTACATGCCCTATTTGTAAAAAAGAGTTGGTGGTAAAGATGGAAAGAGGCAAACATGGCTATGAAAGGTGTATGACTTTTACTTTATATACAGTGCACTTATGTCTGAACCACTTTTCTCTCTCATTTGAATGGAATGATACTCAGAGTAGCTGTACCTGTGTACAGTTAAGAGTACAATTCTAACAGAAATGGGGCACAAAGAAAACACAAGCTGTGGACCCATGAAAGTCAGGTAGGAGTGGGCCATAAAGGAAGTAGGTTCTTATCTTACCAAATGCCCTCTGAAACCTGATAACTCCTTGTCCATAACATATAGGAGTATTTGATAGTCTCATGAATGTACTTTTTGGTGTTAGTACCTGTAGTGTGAAAGATTTGTGTGGCATTGCCATTTCTAGCAGCAGAACTATAGAGAGAAGGAATTTACCATTAAGAAAAAAGAAGAGCTGTAATCCTCTTTACAATTCAGTAACTGGTAATTTGAACTCCAAAACAATTTAGACTTGATGTGTCATATCATAATGTAATCATGTATCATTTTCTTCACTGTGTATTAGTTATTTAAGCATCATGGTAATGATTGTATTCACAGTGTTTAGAAATAATGTTCATGTACTCAATCCCACTGTCCATGTCACCAACAAAGATGTTGAACAGTTCAAGTCCCAACACCGACTCCTGAGGGACACCACTTGTCACTGGTCTCCACTAGGACATTGAGCTGTTCACCACAACTCTTCATGTTCGACCATCGAAACAATTCTTTATCCACCAAGTGCTCCATCTGTCAAATCCACTCCTCTCCAGTTTAGAGACAAGGATGTCATGCAGGACAGAGTCAAGTGCCTTGCTCAAGTCCAGGTAGATGACATCAGTTGCTCTTCCCTTTTCCACCAATGCCATGGCCCCACCATAGAAGCCCACCAAATTTGTCAGGCATGATTTTCCCTTAGTGAAGCCATGTTGGCTGTCACAAATGACCCCCTTATTGTCCATATGCCTTAGCACAGTTTCCAGGAGGATTTGCTTCATGATCTTGCCGGGCACCAAGGTGAGATTGGTCTGTAGTTCCCTGAATCTTCCTTTTTTCCCTTTTTAAAAATGGGGGTTATATTTCCACTTTTCCAGCCAGTAGGAATTTCACCAGACTGCCATGACTTCTCAAATACAATGGATAATGGCTTTGCAAGTATATCAGCCAGCTCCCTCAGGACCCACAGAGGCATCTCATCAGGCCCCATAGTCTTCATGTTCCTTAGATAGTCTTGAACCTGATCTTCTCTGACAGCAGGTGGCTCTTCATTCTCCCAGTCCCAGCCCTTGCCTCCCATGTGGCTGGAGCTCTTGCTAGTGAAGACCAAGGCAAAAAAGTCATTGAGTACCTCAGCCTCCTCCATGTCCCAGGTCACGAAGTCTCCTGTTTCCTTCCAGAGGGGTCCCACATTTTCCCTCATCTCACTTTTATTCCCAATGTACCTCTAGAAGTTTTCTTGTTGCCCTTAACGTCCTTAGCCAGATTGAGTTCTGATTATTAAAAATCACAATAATGCTACACCGCATGCAAAGGTCAAAGAATATTTTCTTGTTATTAAAATTACTCAGAGTAATTGCACTTAATAAGTAAAAGACACTTAAATGAAAGCAGGAGCTGTAGGATGATTTTATCCTGTAAAACAAACAAGTTATAAAACACAAGAATGCATTTTCTGTTGGAAGGTTTCTTACCATCATTTATGATAGATAGGAGTTAGGGATTACAGCAATGGGGACTTAGGGTGTTGTTACATAAAGTTTTAACTGATCCAAGCTGGGGTCACCACAGTCCTATCCACTCTCTCCTGCATATCCCCGTTCCATCTGTTGAGCTGGGTCAAGTATTTACTTGACCCCACAGTGCAGCAGTTTGCAGATCCAAGCTGTATACAAGGGTAATGTTACCAGAACGGCCTTTGCCTAAGATAATACCCCCTACCAGTTTAACCATCTTCCCTGGCAGTTCAGATCAGCAGAAGGTGTCATAAGGGAGCAGTAGCAGCATGCAGGTGGGGAACAGGTGGGAGGGTGGGAATATGACAACATGGCATCATTGCCTTGAGGTGTTTTAAACTGCCAGGAGCCACACCTGTGGGTTCCTATCCAGCACCTGCATGTGATTCACTGTGTCACCTTAGGCACCTGGAACCTCAGTCACTTTCTCATTACCAGGAAAGCTACCCACTGGTGTTTAGTAGACTATGCTAGACAATGTGATCACCAAACAACACAGCAGCTGTAGGTTTTTTGTCCACTAATCGAGTCAATTCCTTGACCCTGGTGTCAACGCGAGCACTTCAGTAGCAGTTTCCATTATTAGGTAAGAAATACTTTAATACTCACTAGAGAAACACCCATTGCCTTTAGGAACAAAGTTACAGTTTCTAATTTGTGTTATCTGTGGTCTCTGATTTTGTTAATGAACTGCAAGAAAGATTGTGCAGGTCGCTTCAGCTTTTTTACAACCATAAGGCAGTCAAGAAAGCTAAGGTGTAAAGTTCTCTATGTATCCTAATAGCACCCTTGTTTACATTCATTCTGTTCACCTAACAAGATATGGCTTCCATGGAGAAACACAACTGCATGAAGGATAGAAAACCTAAGGGTATATAAGCAATCAAACATTGTGGTTTACAATAGTAGCTCACTGGGCTTTATTAGTGCAGACTTAATCTTGCAACTCCAGCACAACACCTAAACCGCCATTTTCTCAGTTACATACCCACATTGGCAGAGATGGAGAACTGCGTTTTCCAGAGGCAAGAGGCATCACTTAGTACAGGGTGGGGTTTGGGTGAGGCTGCAGAGAACGATCTGGCTTTCTCCTTTTTCACACTCAACTTGGCAGTGTGTGCTTCTAATGCCTTGACGGGAAGCTGGGAAGCTAGAACCAGACACACAGGCCTGTTTTGCTCTTTCTCTAGGTGAATGGGATTGCTCCAGCTCCTCAGGTGCTGTTTGATGTGTGTGCATGTGTGTATATACATATATATATATATAAATGAAATAGGCTTTACCTGATGTGTTCTGAATCTGGCAAGGAAGAATATGAGGAAAAAGCTTGGTCTTGTTTCTGCTCCTTGCAGTGTCCAAGCAGGGTGGGATTTTCTCATCAGAAGCTCTTTCCCTTTTTTCTCTTCTGCTTTTGTTCCATTGTCTGCTCTGAAATATGAATTCAGTCTTTAGTGGGTTTTGTATTCTGGCCCTTTACCAAGAATTATAGTAAGGAATGCAGGGAAGAAAAAGTAAATGGCCATTTTTAACATTTGGTAGGAACTGAATGGAATTTCAAGACACTTCACAAGGCTGAGGTAGTTTTCTCTGCTCAAAATCATGGGGTGCTCTAAATTGAGGAGCCTTAGAAAGACCTCAAGCCAGTAAAGAGTGATAAAAACAACTGTGCTCAGCAAACTGATGATTGCTATTAACACTCCTTAGAACTTACTATTATTTGTTCAGTGTATTTGACCTTATTCTTGTATCTTATACTTCACTCTTACATTTACTAGGATTTTTGTATCTTATATTTACTTGATAACTAATATATATGATACTTATGAAGGCAGTGTGCAAAGTAAGGTTGATGGCAAAAAAAAAATCAAGTATCTGTACTCTTGATGAGTCGTTTTATCTTTCCTGATAATTCATTAACTGCTGCAATAGTCAAGTAAAAGATGCCACATAGGGAAGGATTCATTTGTAAATAGTTATCAACAGAAACCCAGTGCAAATCTGACCAGCCTCAGAAACAGGCTTAAGAACAAGCATGCTTTTGCATTTAAGTGTGTGCTCTTGTATTTAAGTTTGCAACAGCAGTCGCATTTCTTTTTTGTTTTTTAGCCTTATCAGTCTAGGTGTTCATACAATCACAGGCTGGTTTGAGTCAGAAGGGACTTGAAAGCTAACTCAGTTCCAACCCCTTACCACAAGCAGGGACACCTTCCACTAGAGCAGCTTGCTCCAAGCCCCATCCAACCTGGCCTTGGACACTGTCAGGGATGGGGCAGCCACAGCTTCTCTGGGCACCCTGTGCCAGCGCCTCAGCACCCTCACAGGGAAGAATTTCTTCCCAAGATCTCATCTCAGTCTCCCCTCTGTCCGTTTAAAGCTATTCTCCCTTCTCCTTTCCCTATAGGACCTTGTCAAAAGTCCCTCTCCAGCTTTTTTGTCGGCCCATTTAGGCACTGGAGCTGCTCTAAGGTCTCCTTGAAGCCTTCTCAAGGCTGAACAAGCCCAGCTCTCTCAGCCTGGCTTTATCGGAAGGTGCTCCAGCCCTCTGAGCCTCTTGGTGGCCCCTCTGTGTGTTCATCAGATTGCACCTTAAAATCCCTGCACTGATTTTCGTTTCTCATGCCTCGTAAGAAAACTTAAGACTATCTCTACTCATTTCCCCCCTCTGAAAAATATACTGCCAATCTTGGAAGTTAAAGCTGTTCCACTGAAGCCTTCCCTGAATCCCTGAGGGATTCATTATGGCACAGTGGTGTAAATGCCAGTGCTCCCTGTCCATCAGTGGTGCCACTACCGTAGCATCTGCAGCAACTGAAAACTCTTCCGTTTGTACAATTGATCAAATGACATTTGTTACTGTCATATGAGAAACCCTTACTGAATATAACATGATTATTTACTTCTGACACAACATTTGCCCCTTGTCTACTTAGATCTAGTGGGGGATCCCCATCAGCGCAGACTGATCCTCAGCTTTCATTAATTCTTTGGCAGCACTATGTTAGTGGTTCCCCACCTTTCCACTGCTTCCTGCTCCTCTGCTGTTCTGTGCTGCTCCCTCAGCAGCACCTATGCAGTCATGTTTAAGGGTACATGAAGCTCACCATAGAATTTTCTATCTTGTTTTTATTAATCCATTCGTCAGAGGTATTTATGATAGAATCATAGAAAGGTTAGGGTTGGAAAGGACCTTAAGATCACCCAGTTCCAACTCCCTGCCATGGGCAGGGACACCTCGCACTAAACCATGTCACCCAAGGCTCTATCCAAGTGGGCCTTGAACAGTGCTAGGGATGGGCAGCCACAGCTTCCCTGGGCAACCCATTCCAGTGCCTCACCACCCTTACAGTAAAGAATTTCCTCCTTATATCCAGTCTAAACTTCTCCTGTTTGAGTTTGAATCCTTTACCCCTTGTCCTATACTACAGTCCCTGAAGAAGAGTCACTCACCAGCATCCTTATAGGCCCCCTTCAGATACTGGAAGGATGCTATAAGGTCTTCAAGCAGCCTTCTCAGATGGATCTCTTCCATCAATTCGATGGCTTGTTTTGTTCTGGAGCTAGTTTAGAGGCTTTATAACAATGTGCCAGTGAGTTGGTTGCACCATATTTATAATCTGACTGCTCAGCTGTTTTTCTTAAGGAAGATTTTTTTAGCTCAATTTCCTAAATGTGATTAAAGGAACAGTGCTTGAGTAAATAATCTCAGCACGATTACAAGAGGCAAGACATTAGGTGAAATAATCATAGATTCTGATGGAAACAGGTTCTGATTGAAACATCATTGTGTTTCTAAGCCAAAACCCCCTCAGAGTGATGGTCGGGGAAGAGAGAGGAGACATCAGAGTGTCTCTCTGTGTCCAGAGTGACACCATTTAGAACCCCAGAAGTTCATAGTTTTAGAGTCTTTATGCTTTTGCTGTTGCCCTTTGCACTCTATGATCGCTGTTAGAACACACTTAGAAGTGTTTTTTTACTTTGTGCTTCTATGTTAGGGTAGAAAATAGGCAATGTTGGAGTGAATTGCCTTCCCTCTCCCCCTTGCCATCCCATAAAACCCACTCCCCAGAGGAAGTTTGGGCAGACCCGAATACAAAACCACTCAGTGATCCTTTCGCAGATCTTTTCAATCGAACGCGTTATCATCAGGACATCATCTATTTAAAAGGGACGCGTTTACTTTTCTTTTCCAAACCTCAGGCTCTCTGCGGGATGGGGAAAACGATCTCGGATAAAAGATCCGCCCCTCCCCGCCATCCGCCGCTCCCCCGGCCGCTGAGCAGCCCTCTTCCTCCCGCCGTACCACACGGCGCTCCGATGCGTTGGCTTTGCGACCGGTCCAGGCAGCGCCCGGAGCTCCCGACCGTACGCCAGACCCTGCAGGACCAATCACAAACCGCCTTTACCCCACCCCCGCGCTACCACATCCAATGGAGTTTAAATGCGTCCGAACCAGCCAATCACGAGCGATAGCGACCGGGAGCTGAGACCTCGCTGCCAATGGGGCGAGGCCCGCACGCCGAGCAACGTCGCGGCGGGACCAATCAGCGTGCTCGGGTGCGCACAAACGTCAGCGGGGCGGTGCTGGCTTTGAATTGCGGCGCGTCCGGGGTGAGGCGTGGTGGGATGCGGAGCGGAGCTGAGTGACCCGGCTCGGGTCTGAGCGGTGCTGCTGGACCCTGGGCAGCGCTTAACAGTGAGTGACCGGGCAGCCGGGGGCTCTTCCTGCGTGTCAGGCACCCGGAGCGGGCTGGGGCGCTGCGGTGTGTTCCCGTAGGGCGCTTCGGGATGTGAGGGTGAGACCAGGGGTATTCCTGACTCCCCAGGCCTGGGTGGGCTCTGCCCGGCCGTCGTTCCTCTCTAGTTTTAGTTATTCTAAGGTAATTTCTTCTCGTGGAAGTAAGCCCGTGCCGTGGGTTTTTGCAAAGCTTTCCCATTAGACACCGCTGAAGTACGATGCTAATGATTCTCCGCCGTTCTAGCATCAGCGTAAGGTGTGGAGAGAAGCTGTCTGAAATACAGCAGTCAAATGCGATGATACGAATATAAACCCTGTTGTTGTTAGATTGGTTAATATGAGGCTTTAAATTTTCAGCTGGACAAGAGTGTGTCAAAATAGGACTTAATGTTAAAAGCTGCTGCTTTGTGTGTGGGTCAGGAAGCCTCCACAGTTGTGAAATACTGTGTTCGAATCGCTGTTAAGGTTAAAAATGCAGTCTGTTTAAAAGGGAGGCTTGCTTAACCTCGTTTGAGATCAATTACCTGTCTCTGTGTTTCAGGCATAGCCCTGTCCCTTCTATATTAAACAAGGTTCCTGTCAGTATGAGCTGGGCTGTGGAGGAATGGAAAGAAGGCGTCTCCCCCAGAGTCCTTCAGAAGATTCATGAGCTGGAAAGTCAAGTGGACAAGCTTAGAAAGGAGCGTCAGCAAAGACAGTTCCAGTTGGAGTCTTTGGAGGCAGCTTTGCAAAAACAGAAGCAGAAGGTAACAGAGGCACTGTGGTCGTTACCCTAAAATGCCATTCTCCATGCCAAATACAATTACAAATTTTGTACCTGGTTGTCCATAGGGGTGGCTTAGCATCTTGTTTCTTCCCACTGACTGGAAAGCTAGCATAGAAATATAATATAAACTACTTTTATTAACCCTCATCATATTCTTCCTTCTGTTTACTTCTCATTGATTGCTGATAGAATTCCTGCCTCCTATTTATGTTTGGCGTGATTGCCCACCCTATAATGGTAGAATACTTAGGATCATCCAGTTCCAACCTCCCTGCCATGGGCAGGGATACCACATTCTAAACCATGTCACCTAAGGCTCTGTCCAACTGGGCCTTGAACAGCGCTAGGGATGGGGCAGCCACAGCTTCCTTGGGCAACCCATTCCAGTGCCTCACCACCCTCACGGTAAAGAACTTCTTCCTTATATCCAACCTGAACTTCTCCTGTTTACTGTTAAACCCATTGCCCCTTGTCCTATTGCTACAGTCCTTGATGAAGAGTTCCTCTCCAGCATCCTTGTAGGCTCCATTCAGATACTGGAAGCTGTTCTGAGGTCTCCACACAACTTCTCTTCTCCAGGCTGAACAGCCCAGCTTTGTCAGTCTATCTTCATACAGGAGGTGCTTAACCTCCCCTTGTCATCCTCATGGCCCTCTCTTGCCTTGCTCCAGCAGCTTCATGTCCTCCTTATGCTGAGGACACCAGAACTGTACACAGTGCTCCAAATGGGGTCTCACCCAAGTAGAGGGGCAGGACCACCTCTTTTCATCTGCTGGTCACACTTCTTTTGATGCAGCCCAGAATATGGTTGGCTTTCTGGGCTCAGTTGTTTATGTTTACTTTGAGGCTTTGCTACGTCTTTTTATGATTAGGAAAAGTAATTTATGCCTGTTTAAAATCTTGATAATGACTAGGCCTGTTTTACGTAAGAGTTGCACAGTTGACAGCCTCTTGCTGTTCCACCTTGCCTGCAGATACCTTTCCTCTTTTGCTTAGTTTATGTAATTCCCAGTTGAATGTTTCTTTTTCGTTTGTTTCTTTGTTTGTTTTGTTTCTCCCCTCCACCCCCTCCTTTTAAAGATTATATTTTGGGTTTCAGTTTCCTTTTTTTAAGGGCTGTAGTTTCATGCTTCGTCTGACTACACTGTCAGCCAGGAAACCAGAGACTCTCTTGCTCAGGGTCCTGCTGTGCTTCAGATCAGAGGTGACCCATTTAGTTGCATATTGTTTTGTAATATTTGAATACAGCTGAAAGGCAAATTACAAAGGCTGCCTTTTATTCCCTTTAGGCTGCTACAACTTTCTAGAAAACTTAAGCTTTGTAGTTTCCTTTGAGTTTCTTCCTGTGAGTTTCCTCAACCATCTAGAGGAACTGCTGTGCTCCTATAACACAAAGGGCTGTGCTCAAATAGGAGTGCTTTAAGACTTGTAAGCAGTAGTTAATGCTTCTTTCAACCAGAAGAATAATGTTGTGCAGAGCTCTAGCCTGACTGTGCCTGTCCCTCAGAAGCTGTAGGGGTGGAGGATGTCTACTGCCAAGCTCTACTTCCAGTTTCAAAGCTGAGACTCTTGGTAATCATTGTGCATTCTTTGTTTAGTCAAGGTATTCTGGTTGCTGAAGTTGATAGGCTGGAAAGAGCAGCGAGCTGATCAGTGTGGATTAGCAAACTAGTGTGGGTTATTAGTATTTAAGGATTGGTTAATTTTTCTATGAGCTTGTCTAGTCAATAAATAGCAATTGTTAATGTCACTGAGTTGAATTGCAGGAGATGTGGTTTTGTTCACACCCAAGAATGTTTAAATGATGTGTATTGCTGAGGTTTTGTTGCTGTCAGGATTTTGAAATGCTAGGAGAAAATAGTAGTTTGTAAACTTTGTGTTATTAAAATAATAGAAGTGTAGAGATTACTTGATTTTTTTTTTTTTAATGGTTTATATTACAACTAGGTTGAAAATGAAAAAAATGAAGCTGCATTACTAAAAAGAGAAAACCAGAGCTTGATGGAATTGTGTGATAGTCTTGAGAAAGCAAAGCAGAAAATATCACATGATCTTCAAGCAAAAGAATCTCAAATTAACATTCAGTCAGGACAGCTGAATTCCAGCAAGAAAGACATAGAAAGGCTAGAACAAGAACTGAAAAGGTAAGGACTTGCTCTGTCTCTAACTCGTGTATAACAGTTATTTTCTTGTGTTTTATTCATTTAGTGTATCCTTTGTGGTATTCTAGTTTCTTTTCTTCTCATGCTCAATTCAGATTTTGAGACTGAAGTCTCAAAACATGGACCTGTTTTTACATACACACATGCACACTCAGACTTCTACATAAATCTGTCTGCCACTTGAAGCAGTTAATACCTATAGTTCCTCCTTAATTTGGGGGAATTCTGCATGTGAGAATTTATGTGAGAACTACCTGTGATCTTAAACAACAAAAGAGCACAGCTGAGTCACTTGGCAAAGGTAAACTGCAAAGGGCTTGGAGTTGCTCAGAAAGTACATGGACAATTCAGTCTGTAAGATCAAGTCTATCAATAAAACACTACTGGAAGGAGGCATGAACATCTATTGGAATGGAAGAGGAAGCTGCCAAAAAGCAGTGGCTGAATCACTGAATCCAGTTGCTTTGGTGAAGAAGAACTTAATTCAAAGACCTCAACTTCTAAATACTGTTATTCCTGAGATAGTATGCGTGTACTGTCTATAGAGATAGAATGCAAGTAATAAAAGAATCTTCTGTAATGCAGACACATCTAAAATCCGTCATCTGAGGGTGCTACACAAATGGAACAGTTGCCCATAGTGAAGTGAATGTTATCTGTTAAACTTGCACTCATATCAGAGGCACTCTGTTCTTGAATAAAAGTATTTCTGAAGCTTTGTGTGCATCAGTCAAGCTGAGTATTTTGCCTGTGCAATAAACTGTTGTGCTGGTACTAGTAGTGCTAAAGTACTGTCACAGGGAGGGGTGTGAGACCAGATTAAGGGTTTGGTTTAGTTGGTTTGGTGGGGGTGGGGAAGGGAGGAGGTTTATTTTTGGTTTTGGTTGGTTTTTTTATCTTTCATGGCCTGGAATATGTCTGCTTCCTTTAAGTTTTGGATGGAATACCTCATTCCATCCAAATGGAAGCAAATAAAGAAGTGTGTTGGTCTTTCTGGGGTTTTGCTTGTTTGTTTTATCTTTGTTTCCCCCTCCTTCTTCCCTTCCCTTCCCCCTGTGCCCTCTTTGAAAAAACTAGAGATAGTTGAGGTATTTGGGTATTAGGCTGCTGTGATAAGATATTTCAACAAAACAATGTGACGTGTAGAAACACCAGCTTTGTGTAAGGAGTTGCTAAGATCCATCAAAGAATTTAGGGAGATTCAGCAGGGCTTGTTAGAACTGCCTGTGTTTCTGTATCTCATGTCAAACGTCGGGCCAGGGAAGCTGTAGGCTAAGGATATGTATTCCATTTATCTGTTCCCAAAATCAAGACCTGTTTACTTGAATTCTCTCCTTTCCATTACGTTACTTTTCGTATCTGTCCATTACAAAAGATCATCAGTTACTACATGTAGCTTGATCTTGGCAATCATGTTCAGGTATGTTTTATGCTGGTAACTGATTGTTTACCACTTCATAGCAACTAACAATCCACTGGGAGGGGAATTCTTGATGTTGTACTGTAAAAAAGAGGGGGAAATTGAAACCATTGTCTTATCAACCTGTGTGTCCTGGGCAGGACGAAAGTTGCCATATAAACTCCAAACTGGTTATCTGGTTTCACTTCATGTGCTTATGACTCTTCATGCTCACAAGAGTCACAAGAATGGGTAGTCTGCTGTGGTGTTCTGGGCAGCAAAGTTTATAGTACACGTGAAAAAGACGTTGTCAGGTGGAAAGTATTCCCTTCCCATGAGGTATGCATTGGTTTCTTGAAGTGTGCAGTATCAGAACATAGAATTAAAGTTGCATATTTCCTATCATAAAGATGCTTACTGGAGAGTAGGAGTTATATGTTATCAGTATTTACAGTGATTTGGGTGTGTTTAGCTGGGCTACAGCTTCATAAGTGAAACCTTAAGCAGTTCTGATTGTCATGTACTCTGGAATTGGTTTTGGTTTTCAGCTTTGATGCCTATGTAATTGACTAAATATACTGAAACTGAACAAAACATTCATATTTCTGTGTTGCAGTACTGAACATTTGCAGTGAATGTATCTTGATCTTTAAATTCTTAGAATCATATAAATTATTTGTGTGCTTCAGGCTCTTGAAAGCAGATAATTAACCTTTTAGTTTCCATGACCAAGTTTTGTTGCTGTTTTTTTCCTAAACAGATACAAATGTGAGCTTGAGAGAAATCAGCAAACATCGATTGCAGGAGACTTATCATTCAGTGGTGCTCCACAGAAAAGCTTTACTGCTCCTTTAACCCCAGTTCAAAGTCATAATGGTAAATGGCTTTTTCTTCATCTAGCACAGATAGAGCACGCCCTCAACTGCTTCATAGAATGCTACAAAGCATTCTAGTTCTATGATATTCCTGAGGGTTGTAGAATGATATATAAATACAGAGAAAAAAATCAGTACCTTTGTTTTGGACTAATATGCTCCTCTTACAAGTCCAGTGGAAGAATCCTAAGAAAATTCATTGTCTGATTCCTGCTGCATTTGAAAGGAACTCGAGGAAAAGATCCAGCCTTATTTTCTGATCATTTCTTAGTAATATGAATGTTCTTGGGCTGCTGGGAGGAAATCTTAAAAAGTAAAAATTAAAATCTATATGGATGTGTATATATATTGTAACACATCTATGTTATATATATACAATATGTATATGTACAATATGCACCTGGGATGGAGCAACCCCAGATATCAGTCCAGGCTGGGGGATGAAGGGAGTGAGAGTACCTCAGAGAAGAAGGACTTGGGAGTGCTAGTGGATGAAAGATTGGACATGACTTGGCCATGTGTGTTTGCAGCCCAGAAGGCCACTCATACCTTGGGCTGCACCCAGAGGAGTGTGGCCAACAGGTCAAGGAAGGTGATTCTGTCCCTCTACTCTCGTGAGAACCCACCCACAGTCCTGCATCCTGCTCTGGAGTCCTCAGTACAGGAAAGACACAGACCTGTTGGAGAGGGTACAGAGCAGGGCTAGAGCACCTGTCCTGTGAGGAATGGCTGAGAGTTTGGGTTGTTCAGCCTAGAGAAGAGAAGACTTGGGGACGACATTATTGTGGCCTTTCAGTTCTTAAAAGGGCCCTATAAAGAAAGATGGGAATAGACTTTTTTCAGGGACTGTTGTGATAAGGCGAGGGGTGATGATTTTAAACTCAAAGGGGAGATTTGGGCTGGACATGAGGAAAAGATTCTTCACAGTGAGGCTGGTAAAACACTGGCAGAGGTTGCACAGAGAGGTGGTGGATGCATCATCCCTGGAGACATCCAAGGTCAGGCTCGATGTGGTTCTGGGCAACCTGATCTAGTTTGAAGATGCCCCTGCTCAATGCAGGGGGATTGGACTAGTGAGATTTGAAGGTCCCTTCCTGCCCGAACTATTCTGCGATCATTCCTGTAGTAGCAATTAGAAATGATTACCTTTGTAATAAGTTAGATTATGAAGAAGTATTCATTGTGTCTTTGTAGATACAAAGTTTGAAGAACTAGAGGAAAAATACAAGAAAGAAGTGCAAGAAAGAAAAAAGCTAGAATTAGAACTGAGAACGATCCAGGTAAAAGTAGGTATCTCTTGAGAAATGGTAGGTGTGATATCTAAGAAAGTAACTACTGAGTGAACTTGGAAAATGGAATGGAAAACTAGTGAAATGTATTATACATCACTTAAAGTGTGGTTTTAGAGAGAATTATCCTGTGTGTACTGCCATTCAGATGTACTCTTGGGGAATCCAGAAAAGCTAACATAATTGAATGGCAAAGGAAAGAAAGACATTAAAAATGAGAACACATTCTTCAAAAAGTGGAGATCTTGTGCAAGCACAGGCAAGAGAAAATAATGTCTGTTTTGCCAAGCTAAATCTAGTAATAAAATAGCTTTGGAAAGATAATGAGGAAATAACTCGCTTAGCAAACAAGAACTAGTGAATTTTTCCAAACACAGAACTAGTGGGAACTGTATGAAGGAATCTCTGAGGCCTATAGATGACTAAGATATGAAACCCCTAAAAGGAAAAAAGGTCACTGCAGAAAAGCTGAAATAACTTATTTGGTATTCACTATTTAAAGGCTCAAAAAGTTTTCTCTATGAGAGTTTATTGGGGCTGAATCTGTGGCTCAGCCTCAAATTGAAAAGTCTGAAGTACTCTTAAAATGAATTGATAAAATGAATGGTAATTAAAAATCACCAAATACAGATAATACCCATAAATTGATAGGGCACCGCAGTGTGGGACTGCTGAATCTTTGTGATGTGCAACTTACTTCATTCTTGTCTTAACACTGGAAGGGGATGAGGATGATGCTATCTAAAAAAGGCTTATGGTGCTGATTCCTGGGAATGTAGATTAGTCAGGTCAGCTTTTTGTGTTGAGTTAACTGTTAGAAACTTGAAGCAATACTTTTATTGATGCATGCATAGGTATGGTGTATGGAGAAAAGGTGTAAAGAGAAATCATGCCTCATACTTACAGAGTTTAAGGGGTTTATAAAGAATAAACTGGAGAAGAGTGAGTTAAGTGTGACTCTGGATAATGTCATCATAGGATATTCACAAAACACTGGAAAAACTGAACTATTTTGATAAAGGGGGGTAGCTCTTGGGAATTTAAAGGTGAAGACTGAGGGCAGTGGCAGTAAATGGCCAGCTTCTACTGGGGAGCAAAAGTGGAGCCTCAAAAGGATTAATACGGAAAACTGTGCTGTTCAGCGTATTCATGGGTGATTTTAGAGTTGAGCAATATGGTTGAAGACTACACAGTATTTAGAAATACTGAATAATTGCAATAATTAAGATGGTAAGTAAAACTCAGTGCGAAAAAACGTGAAGTAATTCATCTGGAAAACATAACATGGAAGTTGCATATCCAGTGCACTCAGGCTCCATGATTCCAGGAAGCAATTCGGCAATTCTGGTTCTCTGAAAACTTCACTGTTTTCTTCAGCAATGATGAAAAAGAATTTTTTAGGAAAAGGCTTAGGAAGTAATGAGAAAATACTCTTTGCCCATATAGAGCCAAATGGATCTCACATCTTGAGTGTTTCTTGCAAATTCTTTTCACTTGTTTCCGAACAGATATGGTAGAAGTGGATGGTACAAAGATCAAGTGAGGATCAAGAGGTGAAACAGGGAATTGGTCAGTTTCTTACTTTGCATAAGGCATAATTGCAGAACCAGCTCTGCAAAACAAAACCTGGTTTATTCCACTGTGCTGTGTTAAATGGCAGAACTCTGTCAGAGTAATGTAAAATTGAAACAATTCCAGAAGAGAAAGTACATGTTAAGTATTTCAGTAACAACTGATTCATTGCCTGGATTCAAACCTTTGCCTCAGAAACTCTATAAATTTAAATTGCATATAAGGGGAATGATTGCTCTATGCATGGTTAGGATTTTATGCTCTTTATCTATAGACAAATGACAGGATTGGATGCTGCATTCTGGACTATATAGATTCCTGGTTTTAGCGCAACTATTCCTACGTAACAACATAATCTCTGGTTGGATTGAGAAGTCACAGTGGGTATTACCTAGTTTAGGGGTTTAGTTTAATAAAAGAATAATTGAAATATTCAAATTGGAAGCATTTGAAAACCAGCTAAAAAATACAGTGGGGATTTTGCTGTTTGAGGTGGGGTCTTTTGAGTTTGGTTTAATTTTTTTTCCACTTAAGGAAAAAAAAACACCTACTATTTTAGCTGTGTTTAATTTTTCTGTAGGATGAGGCTGAAAGCTGCTACCTGAAGTATTTTATTGCAGCAATTTTGGGGTATTATGTGTATATAAGTTTATTTCTGCTCAGAGTTTACCTGTGTTTGTCCAAAAGAACCGCATGTGGCTCAGATATCAGATACGTTAGTCTAGACTTCTGTATACAGGCTTACTTGTGTCAGCTCTTGCTTGCAAAAATGGAGGCTTAAATTTTGGAAAACGTAGAGGGTAAATGATGGGATCTGTCTGAAAAAAGGCAAAAATGTGGTTATGTTACTTATAAACAGATCAAACTAGGTTTTTTGGAGATCCTGGTTCGGGTTTGTAAGTGTACTGGATACTTGGGCTAAAGGTATTTCATTTAAATAGTATAAAAATAGTGTGAAATGACCAGGAACTTATTATTTACTTATTAATAATTATTTTGTTATATGTTGGATATGGAGCTGTGTAAAAGTAGATCCTTTTGGTTTTTTTTTCTTGGACACAGAAAATAAATCAGCCTCATCCTCAAAGACCTTTGAGTCACAGGGAGATTGCTCGGCATCAGGCTTCCTCATCTGTGTTTTCATGGCAACAAGAAAAGACACCATCTAGAAATCAAGCAACACCTGCAAGGGGAAGTTCTGCAACATCTTCTTTTCCATGGGAGAAAGAAACAAGTTCTAGTGTAATATCAGAGAAGAACGAGCTCAACAACAGCTTTGCTGACGATTGTAATTCTTCCCTCGTGATCCAGCTAAGAGCACAGAACCAAGGTACCTGATGTATTTGTTTAAAACCCACAGGAAGTCCCCTATATGGTTTCATGAAACCTGGTGTGCAGATAGGAAGAGAGGTATTGGAATTAGTGCTTTAACAAGGAAAAGATACCTGGTTTTGCCTTTGGCAGCTAGCCTAGTTGGCCACTGGTGTGTGTATGTTCAGTGATCAGCCAGTACACAGAAATTAGCAACAAACTGTAGTATCTTTTACATAAGGGGTGTGAGAGTTAGAAGGGAGGAGTTTGTGTTTTTGGGGGTGGGTAGTGGACATCACATATAAAGGGAAAAGGTCCTTCTCCAATAATTCCATTGCTCATGGAACAATTCTATTGAAACAGAGTTAAAAAACCTCTTCAGGATTTCATTACATCTCACTGTTAAATTCAATTCTGGACGTAACTGGAAGCACAGAAGGAAGTATGATGCAGAAAGTACAACAAAGAAGCAAGATATGATCCTGTACTGTGCATATTAGCATAAGAAATAATCATTCCTGAGATCTTATAGTCGGAAGAGAGCAAACAGTTGGTTCACTGTGGATTTGGTGAACGTTTACTTAAGCTTACTACTTGGACCAGCTTTTCCACCATTTCTTATAGGACTGTTTTACAAGTTCCTATATTGTCCAAAATGTTTATCCAAACACCTGCATGTAAAACTTCAATTAGGTGGCATTTTCAACTTGGAAGCAAGACTTTAACAAAAGAATTACCAGATAATAGTAATTCTGGATAATGTTCGCTGTAGCTATGTTTTCTACTGTAAAATTATGTTGTCTTTTGGAAGGTAAACTCTTATGGATGTATATTGTGACAAGATCACTCAGTTTCACTTTATATGGATTCTGCTTTGGGACAGGAGAAAGGTTGAAATATAAAGTACTGTACTTACAGCTGCTGAGTAGCTGAAAAGCCTCTTGGAAGGAGCGGACCCAAACAAATTATTCTAGTGGACATCTTTCCTTTTAAAAAGTAAAAAAATTGAAGTAGCTTTGATAAGTGACATATTTCTGTGTGTTTAGAGACTGCAAAACCAAAGACAAACCAGCAGAGGAGCAAATTGACTTTGCTTTTGCAGCCTTTGTGCCTAATGTCACATTTTGCTGTGTTCTAATATATTACAAAGTGGAAATGATTTAGAGTCAACTGTCTTTCAGTCTCGATAGTTTTAGTCACTGATGTAGTAGTAGAAGAGAGTTTCGGTTTAGTTTGCTGTACATTTGACAGGGTGTCTGCCTGTGTCAGGAACTCGAGTTGTTATCAAACATACTGAATATTTTAGACTGTGCGGACACTTGGAAATTTGAGTACCAGGATGGAAGGTGTAGCTTTCAAAGCAGAAAGCTCCCTTAAACTTTACTGTTTCTAACATTCAGAGCTAAATTCCACTGTTAAGGACCTAGAACAACAACTGCAAGCTCAAGAAAAAATGAAGAAATCCCATATGAATAAACATCAAGAGATTGAACTGCAGCTGGTCAGAATGAAGCTGGAATTAACAGAGAAAGATAAGGCTCTGAACAAAACCAGGGATAAACTGACTCAAACGAGAACACAACTTGATCAAGCTACAACACAGGTAAAATGTTGCAACACACATCTTTGGATTGGCCTTACAATTCATTCTCAGTATTAATGTGTGTCAATTTGCAGCCGTTTGAAGTGAGAATTAAGATTCTCAGGTGAGTTTCATGAGCATTTGCTGAGGATCAAGTTTTGAGTTTGTGCTGGTTTGATATCTATTACCTGTAACAATGGAAATACTCATGAAGGAGTCACCCATTTTCTGGAAGGTTCTTATACCACCTGAAGAATTTTTTTCCATCCTCAGGCAAGAGTCATTGGAATTCTGAAAAACAGAGCATGGAATTCTGTTGCATAGAGCAACAATGACATCTGGTGGCAATTTCTGACCTTAAATAGACTCTGTCATGCAACTTTGGCTGAAAATCAGTATTTGCTGCTTGTACTCCTGGATGTTGTATGGTATGGGGGCATAGCCTTTGGATTGTAAATTGCATGTGTAAAATAAAACCTAGGTAAAAATGCTATGCGAGATTCAGAATATATGTAGTTTCTAAGTGAGATTTCATGGGTTTTAATCCTAAGGAGTTTGGATTCATAGTATAAAACCAATAGGGTAGTACAACTGGCTTAGTCCAGTATTTACAGAGTGTACTTAAGTACATATGTACAAAAATACGAAGTGGTTCAGGTTTTTGCTCGTAATCATGTGAAGTGAATGCCAGTGTTTAAAATTTAGTTCAAACTGTAGAAGGTAAAAAGCAAGAAATTAGCTTTTTTCTTGATTGCATTACCTTCCTGAAGTCCTTTTTCACAGCATTTGACACGCTTGTAACTAGTGCAGATTCATAATTCCTGAATCTTCATATTTCCATCTGTGTTTTTATTTATTTATATTACTTTGATTCATCTACAGGATAGGAGAAAAGATGTTTCTGCGTGTGTCTTCTCAAGGTGTAATTATTGTGATCCATCTTTGTCAGCAAGTTTCTACATGCTACCTTAGTTTATTTGTAAAGCTACTGTTTCCCACCACTCCTGCGTTGGTCCTTTTCATGTTGAGGATTAATCAGTTTGGAGAAACCACTCTTTTTATATGAGTGCATATAAACTGAAATAAAATGTCACTTGTATTTTTAACACTTGTGATTCGTAATTGAATTATTCTAGATCCAAATGATGGAGCAAAAGGTGAAAAGATTGTCAGAAGAACTGAATTGCCAAAGACAGAATGCTGAGAGTGCTCTTCAGTCTTTGGAACAGAAAATAAAGGCAAAGGAAAAGGAATATCAACAGGTAAGTCAAGAAGACTGCTTTAATTCTGACTTCCTGAGGACATGAAATCACATGGCTTATTTTATGTATCTGCTATTCAGTTAATTGCATTCACAATTCATAGAGAGGTTGCAAAGGTAAGTGGCAAACTGAAAACAAACATCCCAAGAGAGGGGAAGAGCTGCTGGAGAGGTGCAGAATTATGGTACTACTACATAGACAACATAGGCAAGAGACCCAACTGAGATACAAATCCATGAAAAACTAAGCTTCGTTGTCCACAGAATTATGTATATTTGAGTTCCAACTTAATAACTTAAGTTATTTCTGTGGAGTCTGAGTTAATTTTTCATGTGTCTCACTCTTGAGTGACAAAGTGTTTTCACAAAGTCTGTTAGTCTAGATGCTAACCCAGGATCTCAAAGAGATACTGAGCCTATTCCAAATCACTTGTTATTGTTCCAGTAACAAAAACGGAGACTTACTGCAGTTATGTGTTTATTTCTTTCCTACTACACCACTGTTTCTAGGAACTCTCTTGTCAACAACGCTCCTTACAAACACTGGATCAGCAGTGCAACCAGATAATAAACAAACTGCATCAGGAGCTGCAGCAAGCCAAAAATGACTTCAATGCTTTACAGGCAGAATTTGACAAAGTAGGTGCTTTTATATTAAAATCTTCTACTGGAGCTGGAATTTACTTGTCTCAGCAGTACTGCCTTAATTTAATCTTATATAAAGCAAAATATAATTGATGTGGGGACTTGTAATATTTTGTACAGTATTAGCTGGTTTGTGTTTACCATTTCTCACTAAAATACTACGTATCTAAATGTAAATGACAGGCTTTTAAAAGTTTGAGGGTAGTCTGCTTCCCACAGGGAAGGAGATGTGAATGCAAAGCAGTGCTCCTGAAATAAATCAGTTGGAGAAAGGAGCAGCTAAGTATGATCACAAGAGACACCTTATGTAGCAAATGTGCTGAAACGCAGTTTGATGATAGAGCTAAACAGGTAGTTACCCTTTGGAACATTGACTCTGGCTGTGCCCTCCTGGTGGTACTTGTTTGGCAGTGCAGTCCCTCATGGGACCCTGCAGAGAGCTGACACAGGAGCTAAATGAGAAAAGGAAAAGCATAAATTAGTGTATGTGTACACAGGCACAAGTGGTTGCTGTGAGTTTCACTCCCTGAACTGGTTCTCCTCAAAAGCAGATGAGCATCATGGCTTCTGTAAGGATGAACATCAATACAGAGGAGGATTCTGCAGCTCTGGCATCGCCTAGCTATTAGAACACATTAGCTGTCACAAACTCACCCTTTCAAGGAAGTTAGAAAGCCACACACAAGCCTGAAGAGTGGGTGACCAGAAAGGAGAAATGTTTAAAAGCCTCAGGAAACTGTTGAGCAGCTGTAATGCAGCAGAGCTACCTGAATTTCTAAGAAGGGTTGCATGTTTTTGAAAGCTGTATTGAAATGCCCCATTAGCAGGCAGGCTGAACTGAACCAGCAGTTCCAAAGCTGACAGCAGCTTTCCTGCAGGCTTGTTTTATTTCAGAAACATAGCCATAGGAATCCACTGGCAAATGCTTTCAGTGCTTATTTGCACATTCTTTTATATATGCTTACTGGAGAAATTGATTCCATAGAGAGGAAAATAGGTGACTTTCATTTTTTTCTCCAAGAAAGCAAATTTATTACCTGATGGTCTCAGAATAGATATCACTATTTTGATCTGATAGTGGCATTTATTTCCTTTTTAATCTGGAACATTATAGGACTATTTTGAAAGAGAGCCAGTTAGTATAAAATCTATGTCAATGGAATAGTAAAAGTGCAGTTATGATCCTAGCTTTCTGATTCTCATAGCTTAGTAAAAAGGCTATTGCATTCCCAATCTCATCTGTTTCCTACAGATGTTGTTGTGGTGATGTAGCTGCAAGTTAGATGTATTAATCCAGTTTCAGAGTCTAGAAATCTATGCATTTCAGAGACATACCATCTTTCTGGTCTGAGACGAAGGAGTGGAAAGGTAATAAGCAGCTATTTTCTAAACTGCAGTCAAACACCCTAAGGTTCACGGTGGGGTAAAATGATGTAGTTTTATTTTGTAATAGAATGTTGGAGTTCAAGAAGATGAGTTTAAAAAAGGTTTTATTTCTGCCTCTGAACACAATGTTGATTTTCAACATTCTTGCAGGTAATGGCAGTAAAACAACGCTTGGAATGTAACACTAGTGATCTCACCCACAAGCTGTGCAGAGCAGAGCAGGCTTTGTTAGCAGCCCAGACTAAGGAAACTGATTTGACAAGAAGCTTTGAGGTAAGCAATGCAGAGGAGTAGTTGACAGTATTAATACCATAAATCATAGAGTCATAGAATAGTTTGGGTTGGAAAGGACCTTAAGATCATCCAGTTCCAATCCCTGCCATGGGAAGGGACACTGTACATTAGGCCGTGTTGCCTAAGGCTCTGTCCAGCCTGGCCTTGCAGAGTGCTAGGGATGGAGCATTTAGCTCTTCTCTGGGCAACCTGTTCCATGGCCTCAGTACCCTCACAGTAAAGAACTTCTTCCTTATATCCAACCTGAACTTGCCCTGTTTCAGTTTGAACCCATCACCCCTTGT